>VDFB02146982.1:0-63391 GCA_007258455.2 Sequoia sempervirens
ACTTTAGAGTTTATTATTTAATTAGCTAAAATCCCCAAATCCTAACTTTTAATCAACCATTAAGGGGATAATCATGTCACATCCATAGCTTAAAATTAAAATAATTCCAAATCACCAATCCAAACTCAAACTAATGTAACTTACTTCCACTTCATCAAATCTAAAATGAAATTAATAATCTATCCTAGCCATCAAATCAATTAGACTAATCATAGCCATTCATTTCCAACTTAGACCTTCAATCCAAATTCAAATTAGCATTCAATTATTCCCATCTACCTAATCAAGTCAACACAAGCCCTCCATCAGCCCAACCACCTACATTTAATTCTCTCTTCCCTCTCAAATTCAAATTCAAAAATTCTCTCATGATTCTAGTCCTCGATTCCAAAAAAACCTAGTCCTCCATTCCTTTCCCCTCAACTCTATAAAATAATGACATCCCCAAATGTTTCCATATGATAAAATTTGTATGTATATGTTATCACATTAGAGAACGAAAGAGCAACTTCAACACATACATTTAGAGCCATAAAAGAATGTTATGGAACATATTATGCTTCTCTAATCTTTCATTATTTTATTTACCTTTCATTAGAAGTAGAGTATTGAGTTTGCACTTGCATTCTTGGTCTAGAATTTCTCTTCTACACTAAGTACAAAAATATAATATTGGATAGCTTAGTATATCTTTCTCTTCTAATATATATTCCCTAGTTCTCCTTATCCATATTTGAGTATCTTAGCATATGTGTAACACGACATGTTAATAATATATCTCATATAAATGTAGGGATGTGTCGCTAATGTCATCTTCAAACATATTTAACCAATAGGAGATACTATAAGGTATCTAATATAACTATACAACCTATACATGTATGACATATGGTGACCTTTGGCTTTTTTTGATATGTCAAGGGTAGTTTTGCAAATATTAGTTTCTAGTGCTTTTGTGAGTTTTCACCACTTGTAAGTTTATTAAGCTACACTTTTGGGTTTTCAACCTAATAGGGATAAACCTAGTAGATTTTTTAGCTATCCAGCCTAATGGAGATAAATCAAACCACATTTTTTGGTTTTTAGTTGCACCTATCAAGTTATTTGTTAGCTATTAAATTTACAAACATTCTAGGATTATAAGTCTACTATAAAATTTGATGTAAAATAGATTACACATTGAGCCCTATAATTTAATTACAACAATGAATAAATATAGCAACATTTAGTAGACATAATGAAAATCAAGCCATGATAGTAATATAGAGATAATATACAATGTTTAATATAGATAAGTTAAAGAATCATTTTACAAATATATATCTATATATTCACATCATTTTTGTTTTTTCTTTAGATTTCAAATATATCCACCAATCCTCCTTATCTTACATTAACATAAACTCAAAAAACAAAGTGGACATGTACACACATATAAAACTACATTAAAATAGTGTTAGATCTTACAATTTTTCAAGGCTTATTTCATCCTCTTAGACGATCACTCTTACTAAATCATTGGCATAAATTAGATGCACACAATGGCACATTAAAGGTTTATTCCTCATGTTGGATTCCCTATTTTATATAACTATATCTTTATTATCTAATTTAAATATATCTAAGCACAAATTTCTTTTATGTAACACATTGATAATTTCAACTCATTATAAAAACCAAATACAAATTTAAAGGGGGTACACTATATTTATAAATAAGAATTTAAATACCATCCCTATCTCCATGGTGTGTCACTTGTTCACTAAAAAGCCCTTACATAAATCATCTACTTAGGTCAATCTTATCTAGATTTTTCTTAAATATTAATATTCATAAAATATGGCACAAAGCATATTGATGCATTTCTATCCTTCACATAAATCTATATAGTATCAAAATATAGGTAATTTATGGTTAAATTGAATCTCTCTTAATTGCCAAATAATCCATTATGATTGAGGATGGGTGGATTATTATCTAGGATATATATGTATCTGGAAGTGTTTCCAATTGTAATTGCTATAATTATACTTTTATGGCATTCTAGATATTCAAAATAGTTTTCATAAATCTACCAAATAGACCCATTCTTGATATTGAACCTACATAATTTTAGGTATGTCCAATGAAAGATTACGGTCTAGGGTTCATAAATTTCAAATGCTTTAGTATTATGGGTTTAGATTTTACAGTTTAGGGTCTAGGGTTTATCAAACTTAGGGTTTTAACAAATTTTTTTGTTCCAATTCAATTTAGGGTTTCAGTTTTAAACAATTAGGGTTTTTAATGATTTTTTTTCGTTTCAATTCAAACTAGGGTTTTCAAATTCAGTTTTTTTCGTTTGATTTGAATTTAGGGTTTCAAAAAGCTCGATTTGGATTTGTAAATGCGATGTTTTATTTCATTTCGATCTCTAGGGTTTTGAAATGCAAATTTTTTTGTTTTGTTTCAATTAAGGTTTTCAAAATCAATTTTTTTTGGGTTTAATTGATCAATTTAAGATTTAAAAGTTAAAATTTGTTTCTAACACACAATTCAATGTTTTTTTTCTCAATTTTATTACAAAACGTTTAAATTTCATTGAAAATTTTCATCTAATTTGCAACTATTGAATTTTAATATAACAATTAAAAAAAGCATTAAAACGTGACATAAATTGAAAAAAAAACATGTAAATTAACGTATTTCTTTTAAAATTTCAATTCAAACCAAAAAAAAGTGAAGAAATGGCGTACCTGTAGCTGATGTTGATGTCGCTGTCGCCAAGCAATTCGGGGTCCCGTTCACTTGTGATGTATTATTTTAAAAATAAATGTACTCATGGGATCGATTTATAACTTCGGATCCGTTCTCTACTCATCGGGATCAGTATTTTTTCATCGGGATCCCGTTCGGCAAAGGTCAGGATCCTGTTGTTCCGTCCTGGGTGGTTAGAAGTCAAGCGGGAAGCGGGATCTGATTTTAAAAGCGGGATCGCGGAAGTTTGGTGAGCTTCGGGATCGGCAAGTAGCAGGATCGCGTTTGGTTCGACTCGCGGATCGAATGATAGCGGATCGCTTTTTAAAATCAGGATCCCGTTTATTAAATGGGATCTCGTTTCTTCCATCTGCGATTTCAATTTGGCACAAGGCAAAAACTTCCACGTTCGTGGACTCAACCGATGCATACCCATACCACCGAGTCTGATGAATAAGCTGCAACAAAGCTTCATTACCACGATGAAAGCATTACAAATTTTTTCTTGCACATTTAACAAAGAAAATTGCAATCTAAAAACATACGAATTTTTTTTTGCAATGCATAGTTACTCCCTGGTGAGGTTGGAGACAACCTCACTGCGTGCTGAAGATATATAGTTCCTTTTCTTGAATATAGACAGGTATGCATGCACTTTAAGCCTGAAAATTGTATCACCCACCACTCGATAGCCTCACCATGATCGTCCATCTAACTTGATGGTTCTCAATGCGTGCTGAAAATGAATTATGTCTCTCATTAATGGGTGTTTTAACAGATAGAGATACAAGACCAGTGAATGGGTGTGCATGCGAAGTGGTTAGCATTAAAGATATGGCCCGAGGGGAATGTGTTGTAGTTAAGAATATGCATATGCAAGTACTAGCGTGGCGCCAAACAACAATCAGTCATACAGATGTCCGCGATAGGTATACACCTAATTTTTTATCTTTTTTGTTAGTTTTTGGAAATCGCCCCCAAAACCTTGGAAAGCATGCTCAAAATCTTGCCAAATTTTTATTTCAAACTGCCAGCTCGATGGTGAAGGCACGTGGCCCCCTCGCTCAAGGTTACCCTACCCACCATCGGGCCCTCTCCCTTACATACAACCAGGTGTTTTCTTTTTCTTTTGGGTGGGGAGTGGGGGAAAAACTTGTTTTAAGGCCTGTGCTCGTACGCTTGCCAATGGTGATGGCACACGATGGAGGTGGCCAAACCAAGAAAACCTTACATGACTACCGCCACCAACCAATAGAGTCCTTTTAGCTTTTACTTTCCCTACCAATTGTATTGCAGTGGCCATGAAAGATGGTATTGTATCTCATGCTTTTATCTTTCCATAGTACACAACAGCATTTATCATGGATTCAACATTCTCCTATGTAGATTATAGTTTTATACTCATTGAAAAATAAATAAATACTCAAGTGCATGATATACTAATATAGTGTTCATGATAAATATTAATCATACATGATAAGAGGTATTTTTGGCACTATGTTAAATTATGGTATTGCTATCAAGATTCAACTACATAGTTTTGGAACAAATTCATTGATTCATATTTCACACAATTCATCGCTCATGAGAATGAGTGGTCTACTTAACACTCATTGCATCTAGGTGATGTTCACAGGGTCGAAGCATCTAGACTTTCTCCTCCTAGTACTACTTCATCTCAAGCACATTTAACCTTGGAGTTTCCTCTAAAATCAAGACCACTTAGATTGCTATTCCATTTGTAAAACCTTCAACAAGCATTTAAGTATCACCCATACCAATACTACTCCAAATAAAGCATGCTTAACCTTGGAGTTTCCTCTAAGATCAAGCCCACTTGACTTGCTACCCCATTTGCAAAACCTCCATCAAGTGTTAAGTGCCACCCATCCCAATACTTATACTAGCATAAGATAAAATATTAGTGTAGTGTAATAAATTTTATTTTTATAGTGAATAGAGGTAGAAAAAGGTTTCATTTTTCTTACTATAAATTTAGATTATTTCAATGAGCTATGAAAATATAATATCTTCTTTGGCTATCTCATCCTAATGATGGATCATGGAGTGTGATCCAAAATATTTATGATAAAAAAATTTACATAGTCAAATCATAAAATCTTGACAACCTAATATTATGGACTATAGAAATTTCATATTTTTAATTATAATACTTGTTTATTATTTGAATTGAATAGTGGTATGATGATTTTATACAAATGGTTTATGAAAATTTAGATATCGAATAATATTATGGTGTTTGTTAGCATGATAGAGCAGACATTATAGTGATAATCACCCACTACAAAAGGATTGCAACAAAAACACATCCAAAAGATCCAAATAATACAAGGAGATTCACTCTTTGTTACTTTGGGTATAAATATAGGCTCTAAAAATATAATTTTAATAAGAAAGAAATGAAAAAATAAAAGAAAAAAGGATCCAATAAACTGATATTGTAATAGAAGTGTTTGATAATACATATATGATATACCATAGATTGGATGGTTTCATGTATAATGTATTATGGTGTATGTTTTTTATATATTAAGCAACATTTACAGGGTGTTCTACCCTTTACACAATGACCCTCAAGGGCCAAAAAAGATTAGGTCCAGAGCATTAAACGTAAACCACCAAAAAATAAAACATAGAAATAGTAGACCAACAGTAAATACACAACGACCCAACCAAAAAAAGACACGGCAGCAACAGACTAACTAGCACCCTCCCATTTCTGAGAGAGGAGGTTAATAACATCCTCCCCAACCCAGTTGGGGCCCTCCTCCATAACCTTCTTGTCCATTTCTTCCTTGAGCACACTAGATAGGGTACCAGCAGCACGGTGGATCATTTTGATAGTGAACTGAGTCAACCCAATGAATTTTCTTTTGAGTTTATCAATCCGCTCTGGCAACATGCTATGATCATCCACCTTGTCCAAAGTCTTAGCATTATCTTCCTCCATAGCCTAAGGGTCTGAGGAATGGGTCATCGAATCCTCCTTGAGCATCTTGTTGAGGTCAGAAAAGTGACTAGGTCCTTCCACAAATTCCTCCTCCTCCGTATCTTCCTCCTTCCTCTTGCCTTTACTGTCAGATTGCTCCTCGTCACTAGAAATGTCATTCACCGACAATTTCTTACTGTTTTTCACCAGTCTATGGGATCTCCTAATGCTAGTGTTCTCCAACCCCGTATCCACAATAGAAGCCACAACGGTGTCCCCCTTAGAATCTTTACCCACATTTTTCTTCCCTTCGTTGTTCGTGGCCAACAGCTCCACTTGGCAGTTACTCTCTTCCTTTAGTTTTTTCCTTACTACAAGTTTGTTGTTCATCTTGTGGGGAGCAGTTTTGAGCTCACAAAGCCCGGCTATCACTTTCAACTAAGCAGTCCCCACACCACCCTTTTTTTCTTGGCAGGAGGTTTAGGCTTAGGGGTTTCGATGATCACAGGAGGGGTTTTCCTTTTAGGGACCTTAGACTTGGCTAGAGAGGGATTCACATTGGGCTAGTTAGGGGTTTCAAGCTCGTCGATACAGACAGCCGAAATAGGTTTGGGCGGATAGAGAGTGAGATGGAAATGATAAAGCCTCAGGATGAGGCCCTGGTGGAGCGGCAGGGGGGGTGTTTCATCAAGGTTTTGGGCAATAGTTTCTAAACACTTCTCAATAGAAATCTCTAAATTGGTAAGCAAGAAAAAATGAAAGCTCAACAACATTTTGTGACGAAGATGATTGAGAAGAGGTAGATGATAATAATAAAAAACCTTATGCCTACCTTCTAAAGTCACATACTTCATAATAGCCAGACAAACCTAGTCCCAAGGACAAGGGAGCGCTTCCCTTTTGAACCCCGACTAAGTCTTGACTAGTTTTTCATTTTCTTTGAAGAAAGCATTGAGGCTTTCATTATCTTGGTTCTTGGTGTTTTTAGTGTACTTCTTCCCACTGCATGAAAGCCCAGTCGCTTGAGCTATAACCTCCTTATTGACCTCGAAAGAGATACCTCCCATTGTTCCCTCCTATCTTTCCAAGAGCTCGTAAACTAAGCTGACATCCTCATATCATGTCCCACTAAGCATTCCATCAACGACACCAATCCTCCTTCAACGTAGATATGCCAAACCAGAGGATCCTTATGGAATTCCTCACAGTTATCCAACTTCGTCCTTTCCCTGTCACCACCTATATTGCCACACTTCACTTTGAGAAACTAGTAATCCTATGAGAGAGAAATAAAAATGTCTATCAATGTGAGAGATCACCTAAAAAATACTATTTTAAAGCCATCCAGAAAGAATCCGGGTAATAAGGGCAATCTACAAGTTACTTGCGCCAGAAGTTATTTCCAAAAAGAAAATCTCTGCAGGCCCATAATTGAAAATCTTGAGATGCCAAATGCTAAGGTTGTGAAAAATGATGATTTTGATAGGTTTTCCCTTCAAGTTGCAAATGCACAAGTACCAATGCCAAGTGGTCCTAGGGCCAAATATAGAGATCGCAATATATCTTATGATAATTTTTAGTGATGTCGAGAGGACTTAGCAAGAAACTGCACACAACATGAAAAAGTCACATTGAAATTGAAATTGAAATTCCATAGAGGTATGCTGATGTTATGACAAGACCAAAAATTAAATTTGTGCATAGCCCAACCAATCTTAGCCATTAACTCGCGCTACTTCTCATCACATCTCATAATTAGCTCTGTAACCGCATCCTTTGCCCAATCTTTCAAATGTTGCCACCTAATTAACACCTCATCATCCTTCTTCATCCACATCACCCAAAGTATAAATATGTGGACAACCCATAAAGCCTTAACAATAGCATAATTAGTTATCATCATGGGTAACAATGGTACTTTGTTCCTTAAGGATAACACCTTGCATTTTTTATGATAAGCTCCCAATATTCCTCCAACATGTCGAAGTGCTCCAAGAGGAACCAAGATTAGCTAGAGCATCAGTAACTTGATTACCCTCACAATAGATGTGAGACAAGATCTTCATCTCAAGCTTTGAAACCATGTGATTTATGTCTATTAGGATATCTTTGGTATTCCATCCTAGTAACCTGCCAAGTTTGATAGATTCAATCACTGACATACAATCCCCCTCTTTATGGAGTTTCTTTATCCCCATAGTAACAACTAATTGGATGCCCTTTAGCAGATCCCTGGCTTCCACAGCTATGGAAGTCTAAAGACCAATGCCTCCCAAGAAACCTACCACAAAATTACCTCTGCTATCTCTAATACTACCCCCAATGCTAGCCCTAGCAGGATTCCCCTTGGCTGCCCCATTGAAATTGAGTTTGAACCACCCCCAATCTAGGGGTTTCCAAACCGTGTCACGTCTAGCCTAGGCCCTAGAGTTGTCAAAGGAGTTGACCTCTAACTTCTTTCTCCAGGCTTTAGCCATTTCGATCTAATGCTCAATAGGTCATTTGTCTGGGATTTTCCTAGTGTAAATTGAAACATTTTCAAAAACAAGCCTTAGAACAATGCCAAAAACCTCCTTATGATTCATCTCAATATCCCTAAAAATTTGCTTATTCCTTTCTTTCCACAAACACCAGTAGATGATGGGGGGGACCTAGTTCCAGATCTCTCTAGGGATAGGATGTTGGAAGGGGCCATACCAGCCCTCAATGAAGGATTTGATGTCCCTACACATAGTCCAGTAGGTCCCCAGTTTTTCAAAAGCCAGATCCTAGACTTCAACAGCAAACGGGAAATGCAATAGCAAATTATCAACAGACTCTTCATTGCATTTACATATATTATGGTGTATGCTATGGTTGTTAGTAACTATATTTTATTAGTTACATATATTCTTTTCAATTACATCCTCCTATAGTTCATTTCACTCACCTTGAACTCCTTCTAATCCATAGAATTGGGTTATAACATAATATTTTAAGTCTACTAAGCATAAATATTTGATCTACACTCATAATTTCTAACATCTAGGTTTGATTGCCAAGACCCAAGTAAAATGATAAAAGAAAGGTCTAAATTGTGGTAGAGAAGACTTGGATAAAAAAAAGGATTACAATCAAGGGGAGACAAGCTTTTATGATATGCAATAAAAAAATTCTAGGTTCTAGCCTTGTGAGAGGGGGTTAGATACTTAGGGATGATGATTAGAAAGAGGAGATCCTAAAGGATCTTTGATTGAAAATAGAATAACAATAAAGGAATTAGGGATGCATATAAGGATTAATGAAATACCAAATCAATAAACACATATTTCTAAAGGAAACAATAAAAGAAAAAGAGATATATAAGGGAAGAAATTGGATTGTCCATGGAGGTGAACAACAAAGAAAGAAAAATGAAAAAAACTTTAGGAGAGATAGAAAATATACTACAAGAGAATAGGGAAGGAAGGGGAAGGTACATTAGATTGTTATAGGAGGGCTACTACAAAAAATGATAATGAGGAAAAGTTAGAGCATGTAAGAGGGGATACTACTAAGAATACTAAAGAGAAGGAAGAAAGAGAAAAACCAATGTTGCAAGAGTTAAACGCTAATGAGTGCGCCAAAGGGGATACAATTGACACAATAATTCTATTAAAACTTATATTGCTCCATAGTTAGAGCAATCAAGGTTAATTGTACATCACTCTATAACAAATATAAATCTTAGTAACTCAATACCCACCTAGATAAAACAACTAGAAGATAAAACTACTAGAAGGTCGACACCCCTAAGCTAGTAAAAATAAAATTCAAGATGAAGTCTACTAGATTAGGGTATTCCTTAAGCCAAGATGTTCAAAAAAAAATTAGAAGATGCTAGGGATGATTCAATGTAATTTCCTTTATTTATGTGTCTCCCACTACTTGTCTATTCTTGGGAGTTTATCAATTTTTAGAATTTTATTTTGTAGCATCCATTTGGTGACATTAGTTGTGGGATTTTTTTTGTGCTTTTATTCTTTATTGGTGGTAGAGTTTTCATGAGAGTTTTTTGGGATAGGAGATAGGAAAGATGAGATAGATTTTATTGGTTGTTATTGTAATATTTTCTCAGATACTACACTCATTTTGAAAAGTTTATAATTCCTAGAAATGGACATGTTTTCCTATTGTGATTTCTTCGCTACATACTATCATACTTTTGTATCTAGTGTTGAGTGTTGAATTGAAAGAACATGATATAAATTGGAGAAGTAACTTGAAAGCTTAGATAAAAGAAGCAACACACACACACACACACATATGTGAAATCTCAATCACAAACTCTGACAAGGTGACAAGTTAGTTTATGGCCAAACTCATGGGCATATTAAAATTTGATAGATTATTAGTTCAAGGTGAGTTTGATTTGAGTGGAGTTTGTTGACAATGAGTTTGATATAAAATGAACCTATCACCTAAGATGAACCCACCCTTTAAGACCAAAATAAATGGAAAGTCTTGAAGGATATTATGAGGGATGAAACGAATTGAAAATAAATTGGAATGATGAAAAATGAAAGTAATGTGATGGTAAGACCTATAAATGCTAGTAACCTTTAATTCTAAGGCTAAGAGTGACATGGTTTCTTTAATTTAGTATGTTAATGAATGGGTGGTGTAATGTTGCACAAAAACTCTTTGGAAATAAAAATTATTAGCAAATATTTTCATTTATACACTTTAATATTGGAAACACTTCAATAGAGAGCACCCTAAAAGTAAAATTAATCGACATATATGTAAAGAAGAATGAGATATAGGATTCTATAATTTCACATTGAATACTTAATGGTCATCTATTAGGCTCCTTGAACATGGACCACGACAATTACATAACCTTTGTTGTTTGTCTTATAAAACAATAGTGTTAGCAACACATAGATAATTTAAAGACATTTTTTATTTAAGATCAAATTCATCATATTACCTTGTTGTTTATAAGATAAACCATAATAGACAAAATAATCTAATATTACTATTAAAATAAATAATGAAATTACTCTAAGAATGTCAACTAATTAAATATCTCTTCTCCTATAAATCTTTTTTATTAAATCTCCTTAAACAATAAAAAATCTTAAATATATTAAATAAAATTTATTATTATATATATGCATGTAAGAGTAAATTACATATTACCTTGTTCTCAATGACACAACGTGGATAACCTCAATTATATTTAAAAACAATTTATTTAATCATTTGTGGAGTCAATGATACACAAGTAATGTATAATACTTTTTATTGAATTCAGAATATACAGTTATACAAATAGTAGAACAGTCATCAGGCTATACACAGTAATAATGGAATACTGCAGTTTATAATAAGACAAATATAAATAGTAATATAGACCAAAATTATAGTCAATACCAACTAGAATATATATTTATTATTATTCTTATTATAGACCATAGAAAAAAAATTACTGCTGTGAGTTGACCACCTTCATCCCCAACATGAAAAGTCTAATGGAATATGGTGGAGAGCAGCTCCACCACAATGCTAACCTACCACATATTATTTTTTTATGGTCATTTGGCTATTTGGTTGTGACACGTGGATTGGTGTGGGCAAGGCAAAAGGTATGGCCCATCAAATGCCAAGAGTGAAAAGTTATCTAGACAAAGTTGTATTGTTTTAAATATCAAAATTGATTGATTTTTGTAGGGGAAAAGAAAACATATTTGAAAACAAAATTAGTCTTTCAGAACATGTAAGATAGTCAATTAAGGCCTTCATCTTATGATAAAGATATTTGTATGAAGAATAATTAATATTTTAAGTTTTATTTGATAAAATAAAATATATTAAAGAGTTTTATTTGTTTTGGAGAACTCAACACATTCATTGAGTTTGACATAAAATATCATTTTTCAATCTTATTCAATTTAATAGGAATATAATTCATTTTCTTTAAGTTTGAACTCTTGAGATTGGAGGAGAAATGTTCACAGGAGAGTGCAAAAGGAAGCTTTGGTAAAAAGGTTATGGTAAGCAATGCTTGTAATTTTCAAAGTGGTATACCTTTGGGCTTGGGAAATGGTGTCTCCCTAACACCCCAAGATTAGTTGCTAGACCAAAACCACTTCCACAAGAGAGAGAATGGCAAGAAAGTTTGCTTCACAATGCAAGATTGAATCTTGGTTGAATATGCTTCAATTGAATTGATGCAAATGTACATGAGATGCCTTGCTTATATAGGCAAGGTTGAAATGTAGTAATGAACATGATGTTGACAAATGTCATAATCCTATGACATGAAACAACCAACAACCTAATCACCTAGGAAAGGATGCATCCTAGGTAGATAAGATAAGTTCTAGAAAAGCCAACTAAGAGTTCTAGAAAGAATCTTTTTCTAAGTAAACTTAACCATGTGAATATGTCCCCTAATTTACCTAGTGAATGAACTATCTAGGTACAAGACAAATTATTCACACCAACAAGGATAGTATTCACCAAGAAAAATGTTAGACAAACCTTAGTTTGCTTTGATATGACAGATAAGTTCATTGAATATCTCATTTGGAATATTAATTTTGAAGAGGGACTACAGGGTTCAAGGGTGGGAGTTAAGGCATCGAGTTTGCAAGCAGTCAAGAGTGCCTTTGAAGACATAAAATCATGTTACTTGCATTTGCTTTCAGATAGAGACCTTGCCATCAGTTTTGCAAGGAAGTTCTTGGTGGAAGAGAGGAAGGTGGACGAGTTAAACTCACTCTCCTCCCTACAAAGTAGGAAAAGAGTCACTTAATGATGAAGAATCATCCATTAACACCTATAGCTCTACTATAATTGAAGTTGAGCATGAAGATGACTTTGGGGTAGAGCATACTAAATGTTTGTCAATTAGATTTGATGAGAGGGTTTGGCAAGATGATGCAAACTCATCTCTTCATGTTCTTCTTAGTGAGACCCCTAATTCATGTGGGAAGAACAATGAGGTATGAGATCCTAATGTTGGTTCACGATTCCCAATGGAGCCTACCGATGCATTCCATAGTGTTTAATTTTTGCGGTATGCATATTCTTTTTCTTCCATCCCACCCACATTTAATTTGACTATGTTGTGAATGATACACAAGTGTGCAATGGATGATTGGTGTGAGGTGTTTCCTTCTATGGAAGGAGATAAATCTTACTAGTATTGTGAGTTGCTTCTATGGGATGGTCATGTTGTTGGGATACATGATAAAGAAGCAGAGTTTAGGCAGTTTGGCATTCCAACTATAATCAAAGTGGTGCATCAGGAGCCATTAAGAATTAGGAACGTCAAACTCCCAATTTGTCCATGGGATCCAGGCAGTGACCAGAATGGCATGTCAGTTCGATTGGATCCCAAATGATTTGCTTCACCATTCTCAGCATGGTGAAGATTATATTAGAGTAGCATAGTGGAAGTTAGCAGGTGATGTGTATGGAAGACTTCCAACTTGGCTATGGGATCCAGGGATTCTTATGTTTGATAGATTGATCTATACTAGGATAGTTGTTTATGGTGTTGTTGAGTTTGGACCTATCTCTATCCTATTGATGCCAAGGATATGTTGTTGGGTATTCTACATTCTTATTTGTGATCGTGGAATTCAAGTAAAACTAGGGTATTCTAGTGAGGATTGCTTAGAGATAAAAGATATTGGGGAGGATGGATTGTAATGTCCCCTTTTTTTAGGTAGTGGTCAGATGCAGTGGCTAGTTTACTAACTGGTCCCCATAGGGGACCCCTCTTAGGGTCATCTTTGGCTTGTTAGTAGACCTTTTGGTACTTACTTTAGTACTCTTCAACTTAGTGTCCTAGTTTATTTGTGGTGTGCCTTCTTGAGGCCATTTAGGATGCTTTTACCCACACTTACTATTTTGAGTAAGTCACTTGGATGTGTTGCTCATACCTACTATTTATAGTAAGTCATTGTTTGATCATCTGTCAACATGCCTATATCTGGAAAATGTAGATGGATTACTCGAAGAGTTGGTGTTGGTATTTATTGGGAGTTGATGAATTAATTTATATTATTAAAGTTAAGTTTAACTTTAATAATATTATTTATAATGGTTGATTTAATAAAGTGATATTTTAAGAGACATTATAAGGATTTAAAATTTGTTTAAATAAAGTATTATATTTTAATGCCAACTTTATGAAATGCACATCAAAAAGAAAATTTTAATTAACAAGCATTTATTAGCCAAGTGGGACGTCACGGGTTATTTGGAGAAGTATAAAAAAGAAAACTTGATGTTTTTTCATTCATTCATGATTATTATTCTTGTTTTGGACAAATTTGGGCGAAGAGCTTCAACAAGGGTTTGCTGGTTGAAATCGATAGCTTTTTGAGGGAAAAATCTTAATGTTGTCTCATTCCTTTAAGCTTTGGAAATCCTTTTTAATGGCCCTTGAACAACTTCTACAAGATTTTAAATAAAATATAGTCTTGATGATATACATACCACATATAACTAGCATCTCATGAATCTTGAATGCATGTAGAATGATGTTTCATTGCTTCCTTTAACTACTAAAACCTCACTAGAGTGATCAAATCTCGAGTAACCAAGTAATGTTTCCACATGTATTATCTTGTATGGGCTAGAAACAATGATATCCAAGACTTTTGCTACAATATCCATGACCTTGATGGACTTTGTGTTGTTCATTAAGTGCCCTGGCCGCCATTATAGCCTACTAAAATAGTGTAAAACTAACAAACATAATCATGAAACCCTAAGACCATGTAGATTTGGTCAAGGAAAGCCAAACTTTTTAACAAAGCAACTTCCCTCTAAAAATAAACATGCATGTGACTTTAGAATACATAAAGCTTTTTGAGGCCCACCTTTTCCATGAAGAAATATTTTGACAAGACTCAAAACCGACCTTAAGGAAATAAAGTCCTAAGACCAAGTAAAAATGATTTTTGAACATCACAAATTACCTCCTTAAAGATTTTTTGGAAAAAAAGAAAAATAGACTACACTATCATACTTTTGTATCTAGTGTTGAGTGTTGAATTGCAAGAAAATGATATAAATTGGAGAAGTAGCTTGCAAGCTTAGAGAAAGGATGCATTACACACACGTGTGTGAAATATCAATCACAAACTCTTCTAAGGTGACAAGTTTGTTTATGGCCAAACTCATGGGCCTATTAAAATTGTATAGCTTATTAGAAAGGTGAGTTTAATTGAAGTGGATTTTTTTGGGAATGAGTTTGATCTACAATGAACCCATCACCTACTTGATGAAACTATCCTTGAAGTCCAAAATAAATTGGAAAGTCAAGGGAGATTTAAAGAAGGGATGAAATGAAGTCAAAGTAAAGTGGAATGAGGACAAATGAAAATAATGTGATGGTAAAATGAAGGACTCAATAAATGTTAAGGCACCTTTAAATCTAAGGCTAAGAGTGGCATGGTTTGTCTAATTCAATATGTTAATGAATGAGGGTAGTATAATGTTGCAAACAAACTCTTTGGAAATAAAAATTATATACAAATACGTTCATGTATACACTTTAATATTTTAAACATTGATCCTAAAATTAAATTTGATCAACGTATATATGTGAAGAAGAATGAAGATATAAGATTCTATAATTTCACATTGAGTATTTAAAGGCCATCAATTAGGCTCCTTGATTATGAACCACAACAATTACACAACCTTTGTTGTTTGTCTTATTAAACAATAATGTCAGCGATAAATAGATAATTTAAAGACGATTTTAATTTAATATCAAATTCATCATATTACCTTGATGTTTATAATATAAATCATAATTGACAAAATAAGTTAATATTATATCAAAATCTATATATGAAATTATCTAAAATTATTGACCAATAAAATATCTCTTTCTCCATAAATCATTATAGTAGATCTCCTTAACCAATAAAAAATCTTAAATAATATTAAACAAAATTTTATTATTATATTGTAAGAGTAAATTACATATTACCTTGCTCTCAATGACACAATGTGAATAACCTCCATTATATTTAAGAGTACTTTATTTACATCATATATGGAGGGAGTCAATGATACACATGTAATGTATAATACTTTTTATTGAATTCAGAATATACAGTTATAAAAATAGTACAACAGTCATGAGACTATACACAGTAATAATGGAATATTGCAGTTTATAATCAGACAAGTATAAACAGTAATATGGACCAAAATTACAGTCAATAAGAGCTAGAACATGTATTCATGATTATTATTATTATAGACCATAGAAAAGAATTTACTTCCGTAAGTTGACCACCTTCATCCCCAACATAACAACACGAATGGAATATGGTGGAGAGCAGCTCCACCACAATGCTAACCTACCACTTATTATTATATGCTCATAATATTGTCATTTGGCTATTTGTGGATTGGCAAAAGGTATGGTCCATCAAATGCCAAGAGTGTGGAAATATGGTACATTCATGGCTATCTTCTTACAAGACATTTCACTTTCCTTTGATCTAGAAAAGGATATCCTTTACTTGCTATGTTGCCTTATAATTTTTTCACGCTCCTTAGACTGTCCTTTTGGTATTGTATGCAAATTCTTCATGAAAGTCTTCATTCCTATATGTTTCATGATCGTGCAGACTCCATGAAAGTCTTTATTATTGGGCTGTCCTCTTGTTTTCTCATAGACCTCATTTTTTGCTTTGTCATTAAACTATAAATACCATAGATAACTGGAGATAGTATTCACAATATTGACATGTATTATCCTTTATGGTTTTTCTCACTATTACCACTCTTTCTATTAATAACCTTTGACTATCACTCATAACTATAGAGACCTTACCGCCTCTTCAATAATAGAAATCATTTGGCATTTATAAAATACTAAATTTTGGGTCTTAGTCATCTGTAAATTCTATGCAAACCTCCTAAGAATCTATCATAGCCTACCCATTTAGATTTCCTTTTGTTTTTTCTTGGGATTCACCTTCAACACCTAGATCTTTCATTCTCTTCTCAATCTCTTGAGTGAAATGAACATCCATAGTCTTTCCCTCGTCTCCAACATAGGATTTTTGATCGACACAAGCCATTGCTAATTCCTTATACTCATCTACTCATCACAAATCCACAACTTCAATAATTTCTTAACACTATTGTCCCTTTACGAGCTCTATTAAAAGTGTAACCTCCTATCCTCTACTCAGAGTTAGACTCTTTTTGGAAACGTCTAATAATTCTTTTTTAGTTCTTGATCTTCTCCTTTCATCATGAAATATACTGTAAGTTGAATAGTTTTCAAAAAGCATCCAACACCACTAGGTACAACAAGGAATATTTCCTTTATGACTAGAATTAATGAAGTCCAAATAATTGTATTTAGGAGGTTAGACACTAAGAAGAGGAAAGGCGTGTACTCAACACTCTCACTTCTAATCACAAGTCCTATTGACAATAAGTATGCAGGTGCCTTGAAGCTTAATAGGTAGTATTTCATATAGTGAATAGATGATTATAATTTGAGGAGAGTGCAAATATAAAGGATGACAAAGTGTTTCTTTGTTGATTTATCTTAATGCAACCTTCAAATTGTTGGTATGGTGAGAGGAAAAAATGTTAATGTTGTATGATTTCTTTAAACTTTGGAAAGCCTTTTTAATGAACCTTAAACAAATTTTACAATATTTTAAATAAAATATAGTCTTGATGATATACATACCATGTATACCTGACATCTAATGAATCTTGAATGCATGGAAATTGATGTGTCATTGCTTCATTTAACTCCTACAACCTCTCCAGTGTGATCAAAGCTTGGGTAACCAAGTGTTGTTTCCACATGTCTTATCTTGCGTGGGCTAGAAACAATGATATACAAGACTTCTACAACAATATCCATGACCTTGATGAATTTTGTTTTGTTCATAAAGTCCTTTGGTTGTCATTATAGCCTACTAAAACTGTGTAAAACTAACAAACACAACCAAGAAACCCTAAGACTAGGTTGACTTGGTCAATGAAAACAAAACTTTTTAACAAAGCAACTTCCCTCTAAAAATATATGCATGCATGTGACATTAGAATAAATAAATCTTTTTTACCCTCACCTTTTCCATGAAGAGAGATTTTAACAAGACTCAAAACTAACCTTAAGGAAATAAAGTCCTAAGACCAAGTAAAAATGATTTTTGAACATCATAGATTACCTCCTTAAAGATTATTTTGGGCAAAAAAGGAAAAATAGACTACACTATCATACGTTTGTATCTAGTGTTGAGTGTTGAATTGCAAGAAAATGATATAAATTGGAGAAGTATCTTGCAAGCTTAGAGAAACGACGCATTACACACGCATATGTGTGAAATAACAATCACAAACTCTTCTAAGAAGACAAGTTTGTTTATGGAAAAACTCATGGGCCTATTAAAATTTTATAGCTTATTAGAAAGGTGAGTTTAATTCAAGTGGATTTTTTTGGCAATGAGTTTGATCTACAATGAACCCATCACCTAAAATAAAACTATCCTTGAAGTCCAAAATAAATTGGAAAGTCAAGGGAGATTGGGAGGGATGAAATTCAAAGTCAAAGTAAATTGGAATGAGGACAAATGAAAATAATGTGATGGTAAAATGAGGGACTCAATAAATGCTAAGGCGCCTTTAAATCTAAGGCTAAGAGTGGCACGGTTTCTCTAATTCAATATGATAATGAATGAGGGTAGTATAATGTTGCAAACAAACTCTTTGGAAATAAAAATTATTTGCAAATATGTTCATGTATACACTTTAATATTGTAAACACTAATCCTAAAAGTAAATTTGATCAACATATATGTGAAGAAGAATGAAGATATAAGATTTTATAATTTCACATTGAATACTTAAAGGCCGTCAATTAGACTCCTTGAACATGGACCACAACAATTACACAACCTTTCTTGTTTGTCTTATTAAACAATAATGTCAGCAACGCATATATAATTTAAAGATAATTTGAATTTAATATCAAATTCATCATATTATCTTGATGTTTATAAGATAAACTATAATATATAAAAAACATCTAATATTACTATTAAAATACATAATGAAGTTGGTCTAAAAATATCAACCAATTAAATATCTCTTCTTCTATAAATATTTTTATTAGATCTCCTTAAACAATAAAAATTCTTACATATATTCAATAAAATTTATTTACATGTAAGAATAAATTATATATTACCTTACTCTCAATGACACAATTCAAATAATCTCAATTATATTTAAAAATAATTTATTTACATTATTTATGGAGGGACTAAATGATACACATGTAATGTATAATTATTTTTATTGAGTTCAGAATATACAGTTATAAAAATAGTAGAAAATAAAGAAAACAGTCATCAGACTATACACGGTAATAATGGAGTACTGCAGTATATAATCAGACAAGTATAAATAGTAATATAGACCAAAATTATAGTCAAGAAGATCTAGAATATATATTTATGATTATTATTATAGACCATAGAAAACTTTACCTACCACTTATTATTATATGGTCA
The DNA here is from genome assembly GCA_007258455.2 of Sequoia sempervirens. Classification (NCBI taxonomy): domain Eukaryota; kingdom Viridiplantae; phylum Streptophyta; class Pinopsida; order Cupressales; family Cupressaceae; genus Sequoia; species Sequoia sempervirens. The sequence goes on from VDFB02146982.1 coordinate 19,231, forward strand.
CAATATGGTCATTTGGCTATTTGGTTGTGACACGTGGATTGGTGTGGGCAAGGCAAAAGGTATGGCCCATCAAATGCCAAGAGTGTGAAAAGTTATCTAGACAAAGTTGTATGAATGGAATGCTTTTAATATCAAAATTGATTGATTTTTGTAGGGGGGAAGAAAACATATTTGAAAACAAAATTAGTCTTTCTAGAACATGTTAGATAGTCAACAAAGGCCTTCATATGGTCTATTAATGTTACATCTTATGATAAAGATGTCAAATAATTAAGTATATCATATTTTAAGTTTTATTGATAAAATAAAATATATTAAAGAGTTTATTTGTTTTGGAGAGCTCTTACATTCTTTGAGTTTGACATAAAATACCATTTTTCAATCGTATTCAATTTAATAGGAATATAATTCATTTGAACTTCAATAAAATTGTATTTTATATTGAAAAGAAAACTAATTAAATAGTACAATTTTGTTTTAATTTTTTTGGAAGATTTAAGCAATTAGTCTTCCATTATAAGTGATTTGTCTTATTTTCACTTTAATTCAATTATACTTAAGGTGAGGCAACACATACATTCTCAAATCAAGATTTGAAGATCTTTAGATGGAATTGACCATCCCTTTTTCCTCCAACACTAAAGTTATTTTTGCATCGATGATAATATCATCATTAAAAGGAGCTTCTTGTAATACTTAGAAGGGGGTTGTTCAAATTCTTTTAACTTAACATCAACATTCATTGTTTGTTTAATCAATGGTACATACATGTTATCCAAACCACCCTCTTCCTTATTTGTATGTGCACTTAAATCTTCTTGATGAATTGTGTCATATTCTTTGTAAGTTTAGAAGTCTCATTCTCCTTCCTTGAGTATATTATATAATAGCATGGCTCTACCACATTCCACCAAGTTATTTTTAAGAGAGCTTCTTCCTACTATTGAAAGGAATGTTCAGATTTTGGCAATGAGAATTTGTATCCAAATATCCATAAGCATAAAAATAAGGACGCTTAAAGGGTATATTCACATAGTCCATATTTTGTGTTCAAGATTTACCATCCTTTGTTAAAATGATCTTAAATAACTTGAGCTCTTATAAAAATCCATTTCAACACAAATTTGTGCATAAATAATGTGAATATGCTCTATTTTCTCTTGAGCTACATCAAAGAATTTTCCCAAAGAGCTACAAATAGTTTCAAAAATAGATTTACTCCAATAAATTTTAGTCATTATTTTAATAAAACTAAAAAAAAATTATACTCCTACAAAATCTAATTTAAAAATCTTATTTCCATGATGGTTTTCAAATAGCGAGAGTTTAAGATTAAATATATTAAGTAAAACTTATAATCTAAAATAAATTGAATAATGAGTAAAAGTGTCTATATTGCATTTTCTATTAGAGACACAAAGGTAAAATATAATATAAGTTTAAGGGACAAAAGTGCCTATTTTATCCTTTTACATTCAATTTAGTTTATTTTATGAGTTGACCCTAATCATAAACCTAGTTTTTATTATGCTTAATCCATCATTGTAAAACATGGCATGTCATTCTTTATAAGTTTTTTATTAACCTAGACTATGTTGTAGGCACAAATATCTCCCTTGGAAAATATCACACTTACAACTTGGTCCTCCCAATTTAAAAAAAAATTCTTACTTTCCTAAACTAATTCTTTCAAAGAAAATGATCATTACCCATCCAAAACACTTTAAATTAAACATGTAAAATCTTATATTTAAGGATAATCCTAGGTCATTAGTTGTCATCAAATTATCTTAAATTGAATCAATTAATCACAACAAATATGGCAATAACATATATTACACATCAACTTATCATCATGTATTTTACTTCTTTGTGTGAAGTGTCTTATAGTCTTATTCATCAACAATGGGACTAACCAGTTATCAAAGATGTTTCTACACTTCCCTCTACACTAGTAATCTCCCTAAGATGATTCTCATCACCGCCTAGTTCTAGAAACAAGTAAATATACTTGTCATTATCCTTGTGGAAACTATTTATCTATTTGGACTTGTAAGGCTAAGGAGTGGAAGATGCATTATTTAAACAATTAAAAGAAAATAAATTGAGTTTAATATTATTAACATGAGCATGAAGGTCCTTGAAAGAAGTATGACTATTTAGATACATGTTATCTCAAATAGGAAATAATAAACCCTTACAAAAAAAATTATAATTCATCATAAGAAGATGGTAATAATCATTGATATGTTCATGGAACCTTGATCACAATCAAATAAATTAGAAACAATATTTTTTAAACTTGTATTCACTCAAAATTGATCAAGGAAAGTTGTATCTAGTTGTTAAGAGAACAAAAAAGTCTTAGAACCATTGAATATCATAATCTTAATGAGTGCAAGGAAATAAATTATCTAACATTTTATTATCATAAGCATAATGCATTAAATGCTCTCAAATGAGTATTTGGGTAGCATTAAATAATTCAAAGTGTGGTGCCAAAACCATGTAGTGGATAGGTAATTTGAAAATAAAGAGGGATGTGGTGGATAGGTAATTTGAAATTAAAGAGGGATGTGGTGAAATAGTAATAAAATATTTCCCAAGGTGTGAAATAAAATTTCCTCATAATTCTATCTAGATTTTGTAAAAGTGCATCAATGGTAGAAATATAGTGGTGGTAATAGTAGAATACTATAAGGTGAAGAGGAATGTATAATACTAGTAAGGTGCAATGAAGGGATGACACTAGTAGTAATAATAGTAGTAATAATATATAGATATGACACTAGTAGAAAAAAAAAGAAGGAATATAACTAGTGGGAAGACTTGAAAAAGGAGTGGTGATAAAGATTTACTCTAGAGCAAGTAACAAGAGAAATGTGCATTATATTATAATTGATAACATGGGACTTAGGCACAATGAGAGGATATATGCAAGGTTCATTTTATTCTTGATCTCATTCATAGTTTTGTATCTTATTTTTTATATTGATGCTATGAACTTGCACATCAATAGCTTGATTGCATGACTATGAGATGTAAGAGCATTTAGAGGTGCATGAGCAATCTTATGTATGTGCGTGTGTGTGTCTATATATTATTTTCAAAATACCCTTTAAGATTTGTAATTAAAAGTCCTCTATGTGTGTGTGTCTATATATGCATACATCTATTTATGTATATATATATATATATATATATATATATATATATGGTTGTGTGTGTATACATGCAAGCATGTGTACATACATACATATTTAGTTCCTTAAATATATATATGTGTGTGTGTGTGTGTGTATGTATATTTACATTAAAAATATTTGTTTAAGGCTCAACGAGTTGACAGGTGTAACCGACCTCTTGGCCACAACCTCCATTAAAGGATGGGCATGACCCACCTCAGGGTTGCAACCCCATTGAAGGAGCACAACCCTACAATATAGAATCACCCCCTTTCCTTGAAAACCTACCTTTTTGTTCAACCATCATGCTAATGATGAATCCACCTAATCAAATAAAAATGTCATTTTCCTCCTTCAATCCAACCCTAAGTCTTAAAAACATGCCATTAGTACATATAAAAGAAAAAAGAATTCATTACTAATGTAGATCCACCATATCATCATTGTCAAACTCAAAGATTTTGTAAGAAAACAAAGAATAGATGGAATAAGGTTTTCATCTATGTTTTAATACAAAATAAATTAAAGTTTCATTTGTGGAGTTAAAAATATAATTATTTGTCTTAAAATCAAAATTATTAGAGTTGTTTTCATTTTAAAAGGAACTTGGTTTATATTATTTTATGGTAGATGTTATTTAATGAGTATCTTAAGATTGTCTTGTTTCACATTTAATGAATTCAATTTTATTAAGAGCTTAAATGAGCATATAACTAATTTAAATTAAATCCGTGTAAGATTATATACATATTAAAGTCCAAATAAATATATACATTATAGATAAAAGAAGAATGGGTCAAAGTGATTAAGAAGATTTCAAAATATATTAAATTGATTATTAAATGATTGTCAATATTAATTATACTATTAATCTATTTAGATCTTAGATTGATATATCATTATATATAATGTTGAGGAGATATTATATTTAATAGTCTTACTAAACTAAATACTCTATTATTTAATATTGTAGTTATGTTATTTAAAATTTAAAAATAAATACTTTATATAATTTATTATTTTAATATTATGATTGATCACACTGTTTGAAGTTAAAAAATTGTATGATTCTCACTATTGCATATCCATTATTGTTGATTAAAAGTAACATTGTTCCTTTTATTTAATTTCCACCTTATATGTTTGGGCTATGTACTCTTGAATCACTCCTTAGAGGTGTTTTTTTTTTTGTTTTTTTTGGTTTTCTATAAAGAACCTTGGAAGGTGACATAATATGCATGTTACTTCCCTTTGACATCACCAACCCCTTAGGATGGTTCCACCTTTTAGGGTGTGCCACATGGAGTTGTGTGTCATCCACACTTCATTTTCCTCCCCCACATTGTCAACAGAGAACATCCAAACAAGTATGATATCATGTAGTGTCACATGTGGCAATATGGCATTTGTGGACATATCACATTGATATTGTGTAATGTTTATATGTTATTTTTGTTTAAGAAAATGAGGTGGGTTTGACACAATCTCATCCACTAAATAAGCATGATAATGGGTTTGCCACATAATCTTATGCACTAGATAAACATGATAACAAATTTGACATTTAATCTAATATATTAAATAAATATAATTATCAAACTAAGTCAAAAAAAAATTATCCTAAGTTCATGCACTAAATAAACACGATAATAAATTTAACACTTGTTTTAATACACTTATTAAATACAATAACAAAACTAAGTCAAAAGGGAACAAAAAATATCATCTAACAATTACATTAAAATAATTTTAATTTATTAATAAATTCAAATAACTTATTAAAAACTTATTATTTCTTTAACTTAAAAAATATATATACTAAATTAATAATTATATAAAATCATTTATTTCATTTATTATAATTATTTTATTTTTCGGATTGGGGGGTTTCGTTTTATTGGTTAAAGCATTCTCTTGTTCGTAAGAGGTCACAAGTCCAGTCTCCCCTGTTGTCCTCCTGATATCAAAAAAGTGTGTCATGCCAACATCACAAATGAGTGAAAGAAAAAATATAAAAAAACTGCAAATTACTTTGCTCACATAACACCTAGCATAAATCAATAATAATCAACCTAAAAGGGACTTCACACTTTTCATACCTTTCATATATGAAAGCTACTTTATATCGTATTTTTTTAATATTTTCTTTTAAAGATGGGAAAGCAAATAATATCGTATATTTCATGGAATATCTTTGATTTGAAAGGTTTGATTTCTAAGGAGGAAAAGACAAAGCATGCTTCGTACATTGTTGACATTCAGATAAGATAACCGCAAGGGGTCACTTTCAAGTGCTCTCGAAGTTAGTTATTCTCTCCACTTTGTTTTTTTTTAATTTAATAATAAATTTAATGAGATGACTTTTTTTAATTAGTTTATCTACTATATTATTATATAATAAAATAATAAAAATTATATATAATAAATTTATTTTATTACTAATTAAATTATGAATTAAAATAATTGATGTATATAAATTTATAATAATTTCAAAATATCACAAAAAGCATGATTCGTTTATACATAAATTTTGTGAATATAAATTTAAAGCATGAAAATTCAAAATATCTAATCTTAAAATATTTTTTTTAAATAGTAAATATTATTGTAAATTATATAAATAAAATATTTATGGTCTATATTTTAGTGAACCATAAAGAATAAGGTCTAATATATTTTTTTTTAGTATTGTGATTTATGGTGATGTTTAATAGTATAAATCAAAAAATTCTCTTACATAATATAAAATAGTTAGTAATAAAAAATCAAATATTTTATTAACATTGTGATTCATGATGTTTATTGGTATAAATTAAAGAATTTTTTTAATAATGTTTAAAATACATGGTAATTAGTGTTTGACATTAACATAAGTTGTAGAATTTTAACATTCACTTTCTTATTTTTATAAATTAAAGAATCAAAGGGTGTCTCATTTACTTATTTGACCTCTCATATGAGCAAAATACATTATTTACAAATACTTCCCTTCTCTCATGTTGTCTATTTATGTATCTATACAGCTTTTTTCTCTAGCCACTCTTTGATAACTCTCATTAGATAGCCTTATCAAACCTAATATCTAGAGTGTAATTATATATCATTTTACAATCAAAATCACACATTAATTTAATAATTATGTAATAGTATTAACGAAATCATATATAATTGTATACTTCTAACATAAAAATTCAATCTCACAGATCAATAAGTTGGTATATGAGGTATTTAGTGACAACTATATATCCTTATGTACACAATATAAATAAGATGTTTGACCATATTATTTTCATCTTTTTAATTGTCTTATAAATCTCTAGGAACAACCTCCTTGATATAGTAGTGACGAAAGTGTAGAAGAGTTGTTTGCTCTTGTTAGTTGGACCAAATTGTCATTTGTTTAATCACGAATTCCACCTAATTATCTAGCATGACTCCATTTCCCTAGGGCTAGTTCTTAGTGTATGTCTCAAGAATTGCATAATGTAGTTTGGAATGCCAACATTTTATTTTGAAACCAAATGAGATAGAGAAAATGAGCTACATCCTTTATGTGAGTGTAATTGGTAGTCTATTACATGGTTTGCACTAGACTAGAGATTGCCCAAATAATGAGAATCTTGATGAGGTATATGTGTCCATTTTGGACAAGGAGCATGGGATTGTAGTGTAGCAAGTCTTTAGGTATTTTTGAGACACATTTGAGTGTTCTTGATTTACAAAGCTACAAGAGAACTTACAAACCTTGAATAGGACAATGTATATAAAATGATTCCTAGATTTTTTGGGCATGGATAATGGATAATACAAAGTCTAATTATGGATATGTAGTTACCCTATATTGTGGTGTAGTTGGTTGGATGAGTGATCAATGTGTTGTTTTTGCTCTTTTGACTATATTTTTAGAGGTAGTATATGACCTAGCTACTTGGAATTGTTAGGAAAAATTTGGATTCAAATCTTGTGTTTGAACTTTAGTTTATAGCAAGGCACAATTATGATCTATTATGACAATCAAAGTGTTACCAACATGGCAAAGTACACACTACTAAATTCATATATGGCTAGAATGTACATTGATGTGTAGTTTCGGATATTGCAGATACTTGGTGAAGTTTGTGAGTACATAGAAGTTTATATACATGATAGTTATGGGGATAATCCCTAGCATTTGAACTCACTTTGTTGCAACTCCTTATGATTGTTGCAATGAATTCAACAAGTGAATTTTTGTTAAAATTAGAGCACTGGATGTGTTGTACACCTTGAAATTCCTAGGTCTAATCATATCACTTAATATAAATGTAATATTGTAAATAATTGTGCCTACATGGAAAGTGATATCTCACTTGGATGTAATCATGTAGATTTCATTGGTCACATTCTCTATCACTTGTCAATAGTTGTATGATGTGTGCAAGATAATTTATATCATGTAAGATGCCTAAGAGCATTAGTGATGTTTAAGGTGTGTAAGAGAATCTATGACATGTGTAAGAACATGTAAGAAGGGGCTACTTTGTGGACTTGGACTAGCATCTTTGATTGGCTATTTCTAGTCAGGTGTAAAAGATATGTAAGTGTGATTATTGTCTTATGGTGGGGTACTTTGGAGTTACACCTACACTCATTGGTCATAGGGGTCATATAGGGAGCTGCATTCTATGTGGAGAGGAGAATATTTTAGATGTGATGTGTTAGAAATTGAACATCAAACTTGGGCATCTCTTTTGAGCCTATGGTTTGGGTTGATGGTTTTGGAATACCCTTTATGATTTCTTGGGTCTTCTTCACCTATATATTGAGGGTTTGGGAAGGAGATTTGAGTCACTTGCTTATGCAACCTTGTGTTGCCAAAATTCATCTAGATTGTAGATTGTTGGTCTTGTTGAAGCATAAAAAAAATTGTATTGTATTGCAACACACAGTTGTTGATAATGCATTGGGTGCCCATTTTGGAGGCTATATTTTTCCTTTTCCAAGGTTTTTCTAAGATATATTTGTGCCTCATTCTATGATCACTTCATTATCATTCTCATTCTTTCCTCTACTCTTGTTATTTCTAAGCATTGTTTCACATGACGAAATGATGTTGCATTTTTTTAGATCAGATAAATTTCACCTCTCTTTTGATAAAGCTAATGTAGGAAGTATCTATACATTTCTTTCATTTAATATCTAAACTTGAGTTTGAATTTTGATACTAGTGCTCGTTTTCAAGTATATTTTCTTTCACAACCTACAAAACAAAATAAAAATAATTTGAAAAAGGATAAATTTGAAGAAATAGTTTTAAACGACATAGGTGATAAAATAGTATTTTTCTTAAAAGTGATAAAATAACTAGTATAAATATCTTAAATACATTTATCTATAAAAATCAAAAAAATCAATTTAGAACTATTTTATTTTGTTGCTCTCTTGATTTGTAATGTTGTTGTTATGATACAACTTGTAAGTGTTCTCAACAATTACACCCAAATAGGGTTTGAACCTTGATGACAAGAATAACAACACAAGTTAACTGTCACACCATATCACTATTGACTAAAAAAAAATTAATATATAATAATATATTATAAAATGAAAAATAAATATTATTATATTTTTATTTACCGTATCAAGCAATAATTTTAATTTACACTACAAGTTGTATAAGAAAAACAACACTAAAAAGATTTGTTTAAAAAAACGAGAGATTTCCACGGAACCTTCACCATTAAAGAGATTTAGAACTCACCGTCCAATCTTGTTTTTGTGTTGTTAATTTTGATGAGTGAAGGGATCAACAACAACAGTTACCAGAGTTCCCATGCTTAGAAACTTCCACTGAGCCGGCAAAATGGATGCCTGACAGATAACTTATCCTAACGTTTTATTGAAATCTCACGTGGCAGGTGTGGATAACCGGGAGGAGGATATTTAGGCACATTTCTCGTTCCCACAAATACAACAGTTGCCTTTCAAATCTTCAAAAAATTCCAAATCCAGTCGAGTCCACTTTAGAAACATTAACTACCTTGCTCCTAGCAAAATAGTCTTCTTTTTACAGTGTGAAAAAATCTCTGAAATTGTCTTCCATACATTCAGAAAGGTCAGTTTTCTTACCCACCTTCAGGCCCTTGTTGAATATTCAGCCAATGGTGATTCCATTATTTAAAATGGTAGGCCATTCTTATTTAATTCCTTTGAATCTGAGATGAGTTGATGCCTATATAAAGACTTGTTAAGGAGAGACTAAAGGGCGACAGTACTAACAGCTGCAGCAATTCTGGTGTAACAATGGCTGGTGGGTCTTTGCATGTTGTGGGTGTTTCCCAAGAAAGAGCAGGGAGATACCAAGGTCGTGCAACCATCTATGTGGTGGTGGCATCCATAATTGCTGCTGTTGGGGGCTCCATATTTGGCTATGATATTGGTATATCTGGTAAGTACGAGATCTGCTTACAAGATAGTTTGTTTTTGTGCAAGAACATGAATTTGAGCCATTATATCTGTTTACATATGTTTTTTTTGGGTCTTCAATTGTTTTTAATCTTCAAGGCCTGGACAAACATTAAAACTATCTGAGAATTGAGTCAAATCTTATCTATATAGACAGGAACTGAAAACTGATGAGCTTTTTGTGAGGCCAGTTTTTCACCCGTTGAATGCAGTATTTGATGACCTTTTTCTCATAAAACCATGAAATTGGAATTGGCCAAAAGAATTGATATCAATGTTCAATGCGTGGAGTTGAAATTAAGGGGAAAACCCATCTCATATTTTTCAAGATTGTTTGCCAGGAATTTTTGGTATTCTGATAATATCTATGCCTTATATGTTAGGGAAATTTAGGAATTGCAGGGGAGTTTCTTGTCAAAAATGGTAACAGAAGATCCACACTGCAGAAATAAGTGACAATGGTTCAAATTCATTTTCCTGTACAAGTCTTGGTGTACCCCCTAATTCTTAGAAACACGAAGCAAAATACTGTTTTTTGGTGCCATTAACTATTTTTAGCCTCACTGAACCTCGTCAACGACATGTGTTATGAGTAGTGATTTCTTATCTCTTCCTTAAGCTGGAGTCGTCTACATGGCATTAAATCCAACAGAAAGTTCGTAATCCAAGTCTCATGAGTAGTCATTTATTCTTCTTCGATGACCCGTGTCTCATGAGCAGTCTTTTCTTAGATGCTCATGTCCCATGAGTAGTCAGTCATAAAAAATCTCTCATGAGCTTGAGCGTTTCAGTTGGATCTCATTACATCGGGTGATTCTTGGTTTTCATATTAACGAAGCCCTTGAGATTGAAATTAGAGAAATGAATTATGCCTGTAGCAGCTATCTTCGTTGCATCTAATCTTGAATGCAGAAATTTAGATACTATTGGCTATTTTAAGCATGTCAAATTTAATACTGAAATTTCTTCTCCTGATTTTTTGGGGTTGGTGTCAGGTGGAGTGACTTCCATGGATCCTTTTCTGGAAAAGTTCTTCCCTGCTGTGTACCACAGAAAGCATTCTGAGGCAAAAGATAGTGATTACTGCAAATATAACAATCAAGCTCTCGCTATGTTCACATCATCACTGTATATAGCAGGGCTGTTTGCTTCACTGGGTGCCTCTTATGTGACCAGGTTGCATGGGCGAAAGATTAGTATTATCTGTGGGGGTATCAGTTTTATGGCAGGTGCAATTCTCAATGCAAGTGCCGTGAATTTGGTCATGCTCTTTATCGGACGCGTATTGCTTGGTGTGGGAATTGGCTTTGGAAATCAGGTAACACGAGGATTTGATTGTTTCCCTTCCACCCATACCCCTAATCACCATGTGTCACAATTTAGCGAATAGGCCTCAAAGACGTGTCTTGATCTAATTTATAACAGATTATTTTGGTTTCAAGAGTTGTTTAATTTGAATTTTGTTGAATTGGTGTTTACATAGGCATTTATATTTGAATTTGTGTGAAGGCCGTCCCACTTTATCTCTCAGAGCTGGCCCCTGCAAAGCTCAGAGGTGGGCTGAACATGCTGTTCCAATTAGCAACAACATCAGGGATTTTTACAGCAAATATGGTAAACTATGGAACACAGAAAATAAATCCCTGGGGATGGCGTCTTTCTCTGGGCTTAGCTGCTGGTCCTGCATTTTTGATGACTATTGGAGGACTGTATATTCCAGAGACCCCCAACAGTTTGATAGAACAGGGGCGTCTGGAAAAAGGTCGGGCTGTTTTGGAAAGAATTAGGGGCACCAAGGATGTGGAAGCTGAATTTGAGGATATGATGGAAGCAAGTGAATTGGCTAAATCCATCAAGCATCCCTTTAGGAATATTTTAATACGGAGAAATCGTCCACAGCTTGTGATGGCAATCTGCATGCCAACTTTTCAGATAATGACTGGAATAAACTCGATATTGTTTTATGCTCCTGTTCTTTTCCAGAGTTTGGGCTTTGGCGCAAATGCTTCCTTGTATTCTTCTGTTATGACTGGAGCTGTGCTCGTGGGTTCGACCGTTGTATCCATTGCCCTTGTAGATAGATTGGGGCGCAGAATCCTGCTAATTAGTGGTGGAATTCAGATGGTCATATGTCAGGTATGGACATGGTCTCCTTCTCCTTTTCGCTTTCTTCATTGCTTCTTTACAAAATTGAGTAAAATTTCATCCACACAAGTCTTTTGGGATTTCAAGCTGGTTACACGCAAGGCTCAAATTCTATCAATGCTTATTAAGGAACCTGAGTTTGAGCTCTGTCATTGAAAAATTCTCCAACTGTGGGGTATGCCCAGTTTTTCAGGCAGGCAATCTCAATGAGCCAGGGATAAGAATTGACAGTAAGAGGGTCTCCTAATCCTGTCAATTAGTCTCTCCTCTATGTACCTGGTAAAAGGGTTTTCTCTACACTATTGCTCAAAAGAAGGTCCAAGGTTGAACCATATACCTTAGAATACAGAAAAAAATAGAGAGAAAAACAGAGTCTTGTCCAACTCCAGAATTGACAGTAAGAGGGTCTCCTAAATCCTGTCAATTAGTCTCTCCTCTATGTACCTGGTAAAAGGGTTTTCTCTACCCTATTGCTCAAAAGAAGGTCCAAGGTTGAACCATATACCTTAGAATACAGAAAAAATAGAGAGAAAAACAGAGTCTTGTCCAACTCCTTCAGCATTTTCTTCTCAGTCCTAAACATGGAAGTGGGGTCTGGTGACTGGTCATCAATTATTGTGATGAAAAAAACGATGAACCTTTGGGATTGCATCATACTCAAGTTTCTTCAGATAACAGGTAAACTATTCAGAATTAACCCTTAAAAGGAACTCCTGAAAGCACAAGTTAAAAGCATATTTCAAAACATGAATATTCAGGCTCGGAAGAATTGCAGCCATATTCTCGGAGCAGTTTCCAAAGAAGCTTTTAACAACCCAGAGCTTATAGGTCAAGCTTCACCCAATACACATGTAATCCATTTTTATGATTCTCAAAGCTGAACTTGTCCCCTTCTGTATTTAAACTTAAAAATCCACACTAATAGAGCGAAACCTGTGATGAGATGGCAAGTAGCTCAATAGGTTAAGGTAAAAGACAATTTTTTAAGTCACAGTCATGCAAAACTCTAACTTGGTGTATGAGACCTACCTTGTGTAAGTGCACAAAATTGTATTATGTTCACATTATATATTATTCAAAAGCAACCCATCAGCAAGAGGTTCTCATTTTTGGAACATGGAATCCTATCCTGCCGAAATCATTTAACATTAAACAGTTTTTATCTTCACAGTTAAGTTGTTGACAGCCTTTGGAAACAAAGAGGGGTCAGTTACATTCATTTTTTGGGGGCTGTGAACAATTAGATTTTTAAGTGACATTGCCATCTCCTCTATGCACAGGTTATTGTCAGCATAATCTTGGGCTTGAAGTTTGGAGGAGATAAGGAGCTTTCCAAGGGCTTCTCAGTGTTTTTGGTGATAATGATCTGTTTATTTGTGGCTGCATTTGGGTGGTCATGGGGTCCTCTTGGATGGACTGTGCCGAGTGAAATTTTTCCTTTAGAAACTCGGTCTGCTGGACAGGCGATAACTGTTACTGTAAACCTATTTTTCACATTTGTAATTGCACAGTCCTTCCTCTCCCTTTTATGTGCATTCAGATATGGGATTTTCCTATTCTTCGCAGGCTGGATCTTTATTATGACCGTCTTTGTATACTTCCTCTTGCCAGAAACCAAGGGTGTGCCCATTGAAGAGATGATTATTCTATGGAGAAAACACTGGTTTTGGAAGAGAATAGTGCCACCCCTTGACAATATTGAAGAAAATGGGAAACTCCAAGATACCGAGTCTGTGTTTCCAGAAGCTACTAAAAATGGGCACCAAAAATAAGTTATTTTTGGTAAATTTCTTAACTTCTTTACAATAAGTGTAACCTTGTAAATGTGTGCATTGCCCTAATGCCCTTTACATATTGTAATTCAGTTTGGAGATTTTAATTCGAGTGTAATATCTTAGCTCTCATGTTGTAATTTGGTTTGGGGATTAATCGACCAAAAGTTATCATCTCTATTCAAATTCTAGAAGCCATGGATGAGGTTCTTTCTGTTAATTGTCCATTGTAAAGTGCAGATCCCCTATAATTTTGTGAACTTGTTTCAATTATAAAGTCAAGTCACAAACTTAAATGTAACTGAATAGCATCCAATTTGAAAAACTACAAAAATACCAGAAATTATCAAGGGAAGATAGCAGTTTAATTGCATGTTAACTAATGAAATAAAATGTGCAAAGATAAACACAGGCTAAAAGCATTTCAAATTGTATTGAAGGTCATTTCAATACCTTCATAGTTTCTGCCCTAACAGATATTCATCTTGACCATGGCAGAAATTATCCAGGGAACATAACGGTTCACTTGCATAGTAACTAATGATTAAAAAATGTGCACAAATGAACACAGCCTCAAAGCACTTTCATTCAATACCCTCATAGTCTCTGTGTCGGTCATACCTTTATCTTGATGATGGACAGTGTGACATCAGAAACTTTGACTTTAACTTTCTATCACAGGTTTTCAAGATAAGTTCTCTTTCACTTTTGAGTTTCTTTTCTGCTTTGGAGATGAGTGATGAAAGGTAAAGAAAACTTTGAATAGGTCTGTCGTAAGCTTGTTCATGGTAGATGTGTTTCGAAAGAATACATATTCATAGGAGGATGATGGAAATGGATAACTATAAAAAATTATATAGATGAATTTTAGGCCTCATTAGTTCTAAGAAAATAGTCAACACCCAGTCACCCAAGAATGTACAAGTTCAAACATATCGAATCACAAGTAAGGGGCTTTGTGAATACATCAACTATTTGATCCGGTGTAGGGTAATATATAAGCTCCTTGTTGAACCAACTCTCTTATATAGTGATGTTGAATTTCAATATGCTTAGTCTTGTTATGATGTATAGTACTTTGGTTATCACAATACAACACTATGGGACCATTAAATGTTTGTTGCATATCCTCTAACAATTTCTTCAACCATATGATCTAACAAGCTACGAAGGTGGTAAACTTGTACTCAGCCTCTATGATAGACACTGATATAGTACATTGTTTCTTGGACTTTTATGAAAATATTGAAAAACTAAAATTGAAGGTGTAACTATAAGTAGATTTGTTTACCATCTATAGAACCTACCCAATCCAAATATGTAAATCCAACTAAGCTACTATCTTCAAAATGTTGAAAATAGAGACCATAATTCAATGTCCTTGTGAAATACCTAAGAATCCTCTCAAGTGCACTCTAATGTGTTTCCTTATGCTTTGACATGAACCTAAATACCGAACTCACTCCATATGTGAAAGAAAGCTAAGATGACAAAAAAAAAACCTACAATAACCTATAAAAAAAGATAATACATGGTAGCATAATTCTAGATAAGATGACAACACATGCACTAGCATGCAAGTGGCATGCAACTTACAAAATATAGTTGACACAATATTACTCTAAAAAAATATTTTTCAGGAAAAAAAGCCTCCAAAGTAGAACTAATTATATTATCAACAACTATAATGGTTATAATACAACTCCAAATTCTAGACTTCATTGGAGAACAAATATGGTAGCATAATGGTACCTATAAAACCTTCACATATGCATACTAATACCTCCAAATCAAGCACTCAATATATAGGCATGAGAAAAACCGTAAACCGTAAGTTGTGAATGGTTTCTAAAACCATGTGATGGAAACCACTAAGTAACTTAGGGTAAGGTCCCATGGAGGGGGGCTTCCTAAAAAACTTCAGTGGGTACTGCTAAGACTTTTTAGGAATATTTTAAAGATGGTGGCCCCATGAATTCAATTTTGCAATTCAGCTTATGAGTTTGAGCTCCAAAATTTAGGGAACGAACTGAAGTACTTTGATAAAAAATAATAAATAAATAAAAATTCTCTCATTTTTTTTTAAGAATTTAAAATGTTAAAGTGATAAACAAGTGGCAAAAAAAATTCCAAAGCTGTAGGGGCAATTTCTAGCCCCACCTCAATTTCACCCATTGAAATTTGCAGTCCTAAAAGGTAGGGGTTGCTATTTTTCAGGAAAAGATTTCAATTAATCCTGTAGCATAATTTTTTTTGCTTCATGGGACCGCTTGATCCATGAAAATAGAAGCCCAAGCCCCTCAATGGGACCATACAGTTAGGCATCCACATCCAAGCACAAATCCCAATGCCCAAATCAAGCTTTATAATTCACTTCAAATTAGAAACTACCACTAGAAAGCTTGGGTGTCCAAGTAGTCTTATCCTACCTTTTCCATAACTACTCCATGATTTTCTCAAAGCCCACAATCAACTCCCTTTCATCACAATCTTTTGTTTTCAACAACTTTTACATACCTTACAAGTTGTTATAGTTACAATTAGCAACCTTTATGACATTGAGTGAGACTTACACTTGCCAAAACATAAACTACAAGTGACACCAAGTGCCTCTCCAAGTGGGATGCCCCAAATATGTCGTAAATAAATAAATATTTTGAAAATTAAAATATTGCATGGTGTATGACACATATCTCAACATTCTTCCACCTGTCATATGCCTTGCAAAAGCAAAAGGGAAACTGCATCAAACTATGAATTCTCTACTAAGGGTCAAGAAGCCCATAGACTTATTGCACCACTTGAACTTTTCTATGCTCATAAGATTTGTCAACACATCTACAACATTATTCAAAAATTTCAATCTTTCTAAGTGTCACATTCCTACCCTCCATCATGTTAGAAACAAAATGATATTGTTCATCAATGTACTTAATTTTCTCTTGAAAATGATATCCTCCAATTTGCAATATTTGACCCTACATTTGAACACAACCTTTAAAGCTAGATGGCTTCCTTACACATGAGTGGGTACCATATACTCTACATCTGTAGTGGACAAAGCAACCACAACTTATCATTTTCTCATCCAATTCATCACACCACCAAATATGTTAAAGAGATGACCACTAGTATATCCCATGTTGTCAACATCTCCTACCCAATATGAGTCTATGAATTCTTGGATATTCACTACCAAACTATGATCTTCCTTCGTTGTTGAAGTCCTCCACTATCAGTTGATGAAGTTTAGCTTAGTGGTTGTTGAAGTGATGGTATTGGTGAAGTCTATGTTGCTAAACATGGGGTTGATGAGGATGCCTGATAGTAAATAGAGTGACTTGTAGCACCCCATAGATAACTAGAATACCTCTTCAACATATCCAAATGATCCCTACCAGGATTGACTCTGAAACAACTCAAGACTCCCACTACTTGGGAAATGTTCGATCTAGTACAAACAATTGCATACATAAAATTAACAACTAAACTAGCACAAGGGACATGAGGCATATCCTCCATCTCACTAGGTGAGGACAAACATTACTCAAGTGATAATTTTTCCCCATTGAAATAGGAATACTTACTAATATATTGTCTACCATGTTGAATTTTTACAACAAATACTCAACATACTCATTGAGGTCCAACTAAATCTGTCTATTTTCTCTCTCTTCTTATTTCCATCCCTAATACGAACTTCATAGCCCCTAAGCTTTTCATTTGAAATTATGAATAAATTTGATATTTCAAGTCATTAATCACATTCTTACTATTACCAAATGTAACTTATAATCTACATACAATGTGATAGCAAGGAAATGGTCACCATCTTGTCTATAATATACATAGTTATTTGATTTGGATCTCACAAATATTAATCTCAACAAAAAAAATCAAACTTGTAGTACCAAATATTAGGTGGTTGGTTGAGACTATACATAGATTTCTTTAATCTACATACGAATGACTACCTTTTACAACATAGTGCTTTAGTTGTGTCATTATTTTTTTCATCTAGGTCACCACGTAACAATAAGATCATATGGTGTTGCAATAGATAACAAGAACCTATTAGATACCAGCTTTGCAACTAGAGAAAAATACCAAAAAGCTATATTCCCTCAACCTAGGAGTATTATTTTGCGACCAATCTCACTTTATCCTTTTCAACACTATCATTTGAATTGAATTTCTTCTTGAAGACCCATTTTCCAAAAGTAGGATTCCTTCTTGTAGACATCGGAATTTGACCACTTCCATATGGTCAAATTCACCTTTATCTTCCTCTATTCTACATCCCTAAATCATATTAATTAAATAATTTATTATTTAGTTAATATTTCATCCTAGCCTAATGTATCCTCAGGTATATGATTAATTAATAAATACCTTACCTAGTTCTTCTCTAAATTAAATAAATAGTCTAATTTATTTAATTTAGTCACTTTTCCTAAATGAATTAAATCAATTTTTAATTCATACTTTCTCTCTCCTCATGTCAACATCCTCCTACATTTTCCTTAATCCAGATTAGTCTAATTAATTTGTGATTAGGGTGTGCACATATCTATTCATCATTAGGGTCACATCCTCCAACTTTTGCAAGTGGATGTCTAATCAAGGTTAGTCCACTTAATCCCCCATTTGCACAACCCAAATCACTAATTATCCCGTAACCTCACCGAATGCCATTTATGGCATGTACCCTAGTCAACCCCCTTATTAAAACTTTCTCCTTTTGGAGAAGTCACCCTCTTCCCCCTTTAAATTTTAAATTCAGTTTTATTCCCCCATGAATTGTGAGGAATTTTTATTCCTCACAATCCCCCATAAGGAATTTTTAATTCCTTTATCAAAATCCCCATGAGGATTTGTGAGGAATTTTTAATTCCTCACTTGTCCTCTCATTGTACATAAGGACAAGAACCTCCTTTATGAGGAGATCTTGTCCATTCCCAAGGTACTTTCAAGTACCTCCACTTCATTGCCACCTCATCTCCATCTCACCCTTTCTTGCCCACCTCACCATCTGCATGTCCTCATGTGATGGTTTGTGAGGTCTTAATTGATCCTAGCCCTTGATCTCCTCTCCAGGGATCAATATCAACAATCCATTCATTTAGAGGCATTTCCCCTTAATATGGTGGATTTGGCCTCATTTGCATCAAATAAGCAATCAAGAAAACTTGGCCAACTTATGCACTCACATTCCAAGCTTAGGGACCTCCATTGTTGCACCCATATTGATCATTCATCTTGCACTCAATCCATTAGCTAGCTACACCATTGCATCCTTCATCTCACCACCATCATTTTGCACTAGGTTTTATGTCATTTTGCAAGACAAGGAGCACACAAAATCAACATCAAAGGGCCAACCAAAGGAGACAACTCAAGCAAGGTAAAAATTTGGTATTTCTTGTGCATTTTGTTTGAGTTAAACTAGGGAAATCTTGAGTGGTTGTTTGTGTTATTTTTACCTTGCATTTCACTTGTTTTGTTTTGCATTTTAGAGTAGAAAAATAATTGCACACATTTCTGGCATACCCGGTGGGACCCACGGCACAGGTCTCTTTCACTATTTTTTATTGTTTCAAGTTCTGCAGATTCGGATTTAGACCAAAGAGGTGAATCCGCCCCGACGGGCGAATCTTCCAAGTGCAAGAGGTGATTTTGCATTGACACAGGAAAACATGCATACGCCCCTCAGGCAAAAAGGTGAATCTGCAACCACCAAACATGAATCTGAATTTCAGAGGCGAACTCACCTTGACCTACACAAAGGAGAGAACGTGCAAACCGAAGAGGCGGTCTTGTTAAGACTATAGAGGTGGATACACACTCGCCCCTTCTATCAAAAGGAAATCACAAATCCGCCCATCCTACAAAAAAAGTGATTCTAACATCTAGACAAAGGCGAATTCGCTCTACATAGGGGCGAACCTGAGGTAATCTAGAACGTTAATTTTTTCCAATTTATGCTTCCGTTCGATTATGGTTTAGGTACTGATCCGCTAACCTATTTGTCGGTGTCTATGAGGTTATACTAACATTTTTGTAGCTTATCGTTCATCCAAGATTGGAGGTGAAACTACTAACTTGTGGTTGCAAAACAATCGGTCAAAGACCCTTAGTTTAGCTTGCTTATGTGTCTTTCATACTAATTTAAGAACATTTCATTTTATTAAAGGGTCAATTTACACTTGTTTTCCATGTTTGGGAGCAGGTTGTTGATGTATTCTCTCCCCTTGCACCGTACGGTGAGCCTAGGGATCAAAAATCGCAACTTGTTCTAGTCCAGTTGAGTCCACCTAGGAGTACTAGTACACATATGCTCTCCCCTTATGCTACATGTGAGCTTGGGGATCAAAAATGCCTAGTATTTCCTTCCCTTTAGGATATCTGCTTGGGGATTTCATTGCCCCAAGGGACGATCTCAACCACGCATACTGGCGGGGTATATAAAGGGGGGAGAGCCAAAGTTGTACCCCAATCCAATCGCGTCGTGTTTGGCGGAGCACTGATACTAGGGTGATTCCAAGTTAGGTGTGAAGAGTTTATATGAGTTTCCAATACCTCGTTGGGGCTCCTAATCCACACTTGTGATGGGCTAGTGTTCATGGTTGTTGCCTCACATACCCTGGTGGTATATCGAGGACTCCCTAGAGAGCCTATATAGACTAGATAAGACCCGTATTTAGTCGAGGCTTGGTGGAGTGCAAGGATTGCGAACGACACCTCGAAGTTATTCACTATGTATTCCTTTGGGAAGAGATAGAAATCCTCATGGTGAACTATGATAGTTCCCAAGTGAGAGAGTGAAGGTGAGCCCGTGGCGTCTGTTGATGACCCTGTGCCACTAAATCTCTAGCTATTTTCCCTCGCAAGAAAGGGTGATCTAGAGAACCACCCCGATATCGTGGAGTATTAACCTTGGGGTACCCCCTCAAGGTGGTGGGCCTACATCAAGTTTGTAATCCTTTATCACTAATTTTAGGCTTGTGTTCTCTAGTGTGTCTTCTTGTGATATACTAGTGCTTGTCGTTAGTTCAAGTCTATCCTTGCCCATTGTTGGTTGTGTTTTGTGTTTTCAATCCTTTGCCATAGTCTATTCCTACCCCTACTAGTGAATTTGCTTCTTACAAGGGCGAATTTGCATTGTGGATAGGCGATCCTACCCTGCCAAGGGTGAATTTGTTTCAAGTCCAGTTTGGTCATCTCGATAGGAAAACTTGCTTTTATCAGGGGCGAATTCGCTAGTGGGTCTCTTAGATAGGTGAGCCCATGTCCGCTTGTTCCCTGAATAGGTAATCTCGTTATCCTCATAGGCGATTCCGTGTTCGCGTCTCCCAGTCCTATGTTCATGCATCCCCTTGAATAGGTGAACCTGCCTCATACAGAGGTGATCTTGATTCGAGTTTGTACCATACCCATCCGTACACCTGAGGAAATAGGCGATCTTGCTCTCCCGATAGGAATTCTCGTATCTTATCCATACATCTAAAGAAAGGGGCGATCATGAAATCTAGATAGGAGAACTTGTGTTCCTTTTGGCAATCTTGTGCCCGCCTGTCCGTACATTCCAAGATTTAGGTGAACCTGTTGTCCTTTTTGGCAATCCCACAAAACCCTAATGGTATAGACGAGGATATAGGCGAACTCGTTAACTCTAGATAGGTGATCCCATAATACACAGAGGTGAACTTGAAATCTTCTGGATAGGTGAACCTGTGACTTATAAGGGAAAATATGCTTGACACAGAGGCGAATCCACCTCCCATACAAAAGTTTGAGAGAGTAAACCCTCTTGGCCACTAATAGCCTATAGTTTTTTTAGTCCATTCCTATGATCAAATAATTTTTATCACCATCCATCTGCCCATAATCATCATTTTCATGCATCAACATTTTTCGAAAGTTGTCAAATCTTCAATCAAATCATATAGGTTCATCTTAGGACATCCCTAGATTGCATATCCATCATTGATCCATCAATCTGAATCCCTTAAACGTCATTTTAGGGGATTAATCCAATTGGGTTAGGTAACTAACCCTAGTCATTATCATCCATGCTTACTTAGGATTGTCATCCATCCTAAGTCAATAATCCTTTGCGGCCTTATCAATCTACTTCCATGTCGAGGTAGATTTTGTGTTGTAATCATCTTTTTTATCGACCAATCCAATCATCAATGTCTTACATCATCCAGTTGAGCTCTTGAACCTAGTACATAGTTGATCCTATTGATCCAATCCGATCAATCATCCAATCTAGTTGATCAATCCAACTCGATCCAATCTAATTATCAATCCATCGTCATCCTAGCAATCATTCATTCAATCAATCTATTATCCTAACAATTCTTTAGGTCATCATCTAGGACACCACTTAAGTGCATCTTAGGGCTTAGTGTCATCGTAGTTTCCTGGTCACTTGCATTTTCATGCCCATTACCCGATCACAGGCAAAGAAACTGTCACGTCTCAGACTTTGATGATGTTTGCTTTTACTTTATGTGGAACTAAAACATGAATAAATGTGTGTGGTAGAATAAATGTTGTGAGGTTTGAATAAGGAAATAGGTGAATGTTTATTTTATTTGAAAGATGAAATGCAATGGAAGATATTTTATTCTGAAAATGATATGGAATTGATACCTTGAAATAGTAAATTTCATTGTTTGATTATATTTTCCTGGACACTAATCTATTAATGGGTTCCTGAGTTTATATGAGATGCAGGTTTGACGAAGACCAAGAGTGTGGTTGAGGTACAGGAGGTTAGCCACCTACCAGGGTTAAAGTTGGAACGGATCCTCTCGCACGCACACACCACTTAGTAACATATAAATTGCATTTAGGATGTTATTTAATTAATTATTTATATTGTTTTACTTTGCAATGTTTATTTAAATTAATTAGTGGTAAATTAAAATGCATAGAAATAAAAGAATTAGTTTAGTATATTTTTAGTTGATGCTTTATTTGAGAATTAAGATGTTATTTATTTTATTAAATTGAGGATAATGTGTTGCATAGAAAACAAATCTTGCTTTCTTTTAAAATTAGATTTATTGGAAAACTTAGAATAAAATGGAAAATGGGAAGATTTTCAAAAACATGCTGATAGATAGAAAAACAATAAAAAATAGAAAAATATGAGAAAAGATGATTAAAATTAGAATTGGATAGAAATTGGGAAAAGAAGTGGAACTGATCGGGAAAGGACAACAAAACCAGAGCAATTTCATCAAGATAGCATTGGATTCTAGGTTTTTAATCACTAATTTCCATGAAATTTTACTTCAGATGTGTGTGTAAATGAATCACCTCTGTTTGTCATGAGAAAATATTTAAATTTGCATTCAAACAAATATTATCTTTAAAATATGTATTATCTTTCTATAGAAAACCCAATTAAACTATGTTATTTATGTTATATATACATACAATATATTTTTTCTGAAGTATATATATATGTATATATATCTGTTTGAGAATATATATATATATACAGTCTATAAATGAATTTGTTGCACAACAACCTTGAAAGCCAATGATTAAATCGACTAATTTTAAGCATATAGTAGTTTGATTTTTTTTTTAAATATTAAATTTAAACTTAAGGCAGCCTGTAGCTGTGCATATAGAAGCGTTGTGGGGAGGACAACAACCTCTCCATAGGCTACAGTCTATGGAGAGGGTGTTGCCCTCCCCACAGGGGTTGCGCCCATGAGGGAGCAATCACCCCTCATTCCATACCATGGTTTCAACTTAAACTTTGAAATTTATATTCCAAAAACATATTTGCCATGGCCGCCGTCTACAGAATTTGAGCCTGTATATTTATGTGTATATGCACAGTATGTAGTTTTGTACAAATGAAATATATATTTTATGTTTATATATACATACAGAAACTAATTTAATATATACGAAATCTGAATAGATACATAAAATTTCTGACTTTAAATGACATTTTTTAAATTTGCTGAGAATATGTGTTCTGATTTTGTAATGATATTTTGTGACATATAAATCTGATTGTTAATGACATGTATAATCTGAGTTTATTTTATGCCTTATAGATAATGTTTCTGAATAAAGTGTATATATTTATATATACATATATATGATTATATATATAAAAACATATACTCTCATGATCATGTATATATATTCTAAAGGAATGATTTAAATTTGTTTATGAATGAATTTAACATACATGATGACGTATGAGTTCATATTGGAATTTCAGTCAAACAATAGAAAAACCATTGAAACACATTGAATCACTATCTTTTTATGAGAAACATAATAATTAAATAGTTGGAATGTTATTTGCTTTGGACAATTATTTATTGGATATTTCCTTGTCAATAAAATCGAAAACTTGTATAACATTTAGAGAACTTGATAATGAAAATATACTAGAAAGAGTTGAATGATTAGAAAACACTTGAAATATTACAAACTTGAGAAAATTATGCTACATGTATTTCTTTTATGAAACCACTTTCGGGACAAGATGTCAAATGTGGGCTTCTAGAGACGATAGTTTTCCTTTCCCAAACTATCATTTTTATTATTTTATTTGCTTGGCCAAGCTAGATGCACCATTGAAACAGATGGATTAAAAAGCCTAGAATTTATATATATATATGTCTTTGCCACATCCTGATAGCAAGTAATATGTCATTCTAGTGTTAGGAATTGCATATAGGCTACAGGCTTGCATCGAGAGTTCCCTCCTGCTTCTCCATTCCAGGTTGTTAGGCTCCTCGCACAGGGTCGGAGTTTTCTTCGAGCTAGGAAGAAATCCAGGGAAGTAAATTATGCTTTGTGGTTGAGCAGAAAAGGCGCCTAGACACACTCTTGGTCTCGGCTTTATAGAAGACAAAGCAGTGTCATGGCAGTCGAGCACCGAGGATTCCTCATCATATGGATACTTATACACATTTCTTGTATTACTTTGTATGGATTGCATAGCCAATTGTAAACTTAACTTGTGAACTTGAAGTAATCATTGATATGTACTTATATCTGTAACATTGAAATCAATGTTGCCACACCACTTGGTGTAAACTTTTACATTTGACATTGTAATTTCCTTAGAGAAATATTATTAACATACATATTTTGTTTCATTATTCTTATGTGGAAATGAATCTTGTATGAATATCCTTAATTGGAAATGTGAATATTCTTTAATATTTCCATGTTTAGTAAGGTTGATGTATCTTTACATTTGGTATCAAAGCGTCTAGGTTAAACTCTAGGACCTACACCTAATTACGCTTAATGTTATGTGTTCCAAAGTAATTCTAATGGATTTTAGAACTTATCAATGTGGAGGTGGATCTCGTGATGATCTCAGTGAGTGATTAGATCAGATCATAGCCCTGCTGACTCAACAAGGGACCAGGATTGATAGTTTAGAGCAAGCAAGACAAACAGGTCCATCAGGGCCGAACTCTAGTAGAAATGGAAATGAATCAAATGGAGAATAGCTTGGGTCTGAAGGAAACCTAAGCAAGGTAGCTGAAGAGTTAGGAAAGGACCTCAAGAAGGTCACCCCACCAAAATTTGATAGAAAAACCTTGGAGACGGAGCAGAATCATGGGTGATCGAGATGGAGAAGTATTTTTCCCTACGAATATGTCCAATGAAACTAAGGTTGAATGGGGATCATATCAACTCTCGGGTGAAGTTGCCACTTGGTGGGAGAATGAAAAGGCAGAAAAATAGTTTTTACATGGTGAAGTGACTTGGGAATAATTTATGCAGTTGTTTAGAAAAAGGTGGCTACCATAGTCATACTTTGACAAAAAGATAACTGAATTCAAGACTCTCATGCAAGGGGGAATGGCGGTAACTCAATATTGGGAAAAAATTTCCCACTTGCTCAAATATGTACCCCAGTACCACCTCGACGAGAGGTTCCATATTCGTAAATTCATCTTGGGGCTTAGGCCTCAAATTGGAGTTGAAGTTGACATTCATAATCCTTCCACCATGGATGAAGCTTTTGAGAAAGCAACCAAGCAGGAACAGAAGTTACAACAGGTTGCAAACTACAAAAAGAGCAGAGAAGCTAAATATGGTAACAAGAAGTCACAAGGAAACAATCAGAATAACCGTAATCAGAATCAAAACAATCAGGGCAATAACAACAACCGCCAGATCAGGAATCTCAAGAGGGGTAACAATTCTTAGGACCACAATGATAGGAATCAGAACAACAAGAGGGAAAACTACAACAATAATAATAACAATAACAGGAGAGATGCTTCAGATAGACCCAGAGCACCCCGCGGTGGTTGTTATACATGTGGTGGTGAGCACTATGCCATTGTATGTCCTCAAAGAGTGAATAATCAGAAGAACAGGAACCAACATCACATCCATGCGGTGGTTGATAATTGCCAAGCTAATTTCCAAGCTATGCCAATCTAGTTCACGGGTAAGCTTTTCGGATGTCCTATTTCCATTTTAATTGATACGGGTGCCACTGAGTGCTTTGTGGACCCTCATATTATTTCAAAATTACTTGTTAAGTCAAGATATATGTCTAAATCATGGAAGGTTCAATATGGGAACCGGGTAGAGAGAACAATAGAGCAATGTCTAGCCAGTAGTGAACTTGAACTTCCCAGCTTTGAGACTCAAGTTAACTTGTATGTAGCACCCCTAGGGTCGTATGATGTAATCTTGGAAATTAATTGGCTAACTGAGCATGAGTCCATTGTTGATTGTGAAGAGAAGATAGTGAAATGATTAGATGATCGAGGTAATCGTGTTGAAATTCATGGTTTAAAGAAACCCCTAGAACTTAGGCAGATTTATGCCATGCAGTTAAAGAAGGCTCACAGAAAAGGGTACACTATCTATGCAATAAAGGTCAGGGATTTGGATAGCTCGGAATCATCAACTAATGATCATCCTATTCTGAAGGAATTTCAAGATGTTTTTCCTGATGATTTGACTGAGCTACCACCTAAACGAGAGTTTGACTTCTCAATTGACTTGTTACCTAGAACTGAGCCTCAGTCAAAGGCACCATACAGGATGAATACTACCGAATTGTATGAGCTGAAGGCCCAGTTACAAGAGTTTCTTAACCAAGGATTTATCAGGCCAAGTGTGTCTCCATGGGGAGCACCTATTATTTTTGTAAAGAAGAAGGATGGGACCTTAAGGTTGTGTATTGACTATAGAATTCTTAATAAGGTTACCATCAAAAATAAGTATATGCTTCCTAGGATAGATGAATTGTTTGATCAGATGAAAGGGGCTAAGGTATTCTCAAAGATTGATCTGTGATCAGGATATCATCAACTAAGGATTAAAGATGAGGACATTTTCAAAACTACTTTCAGGACCAGATATGGGCACTATGAGTTTACGGTGTTACTGTTTGGGCTAACTAATGCCTCAACAACTTTTATGAATTTGATGAACAACATCTTCTGAGACTGCCTAGATGACTTTGTGCTAGTTTTCCTGGATGATATCTTAATATATTCTAATTCAAAAGAAAGCATGATAAACATCTGAGGATAGTGTTGCAGCACTTGAGGGACCACAAGCTTTATGGGAAAATGTCTAAGTGTGCATTCTACCAGGCAGAGGTGAATTATTTGGGACATGTTATCTCAGTTGAGGGGATAGCAGTGGACCCAGATAAGATATAGGCAATCATGGAGTGGCCAGCACCACAAATTTTTTTCGAAGTTCGCAGCTTTATGGGACTTGCCGACTATTATCAAAAATTTGTTCAAGGGTTCTCAACCATTGTAGTAGCCATCATTTCACTCCAAAAGAAAGGAAATAAATTTGAATGGAGTGATAAGTGTGAGATGGTTGTTCAAAAACTAAAGGAGAAACTTACATCTGCACCTATTTTGATTGTGCCATATCCAAATGGGCACTTTACAGTGATAACGGATGCCTCAGGAGAAGGTGTAGGAGTAGTGCTTATGCAGGAAGGACGGGTGGTGGCATACGAGTCTAAGAAACTAAAACAGCATGAATTGAACTATGCACCACACAATTTGGAGTTCGATGCCATAGTGCATGCGCTTCAAATGTGGAGGCATTACCTTTTAGGGAAGCCTTTTGAATTGAAAATAGACCATTCAGGATTACAATATATTTTCACTCAGCCCAACTTGAATGCTTGCTAGAGACAATGGTTGGATTTTTTGAGTGAGTATGACTTTAGCATAGAATATATAAAAGGGAAAGAAAACAGAGTTGCAAATGCCCTAAGCAAGAGGATACATCTTGCAGCTATGGTTACGATAAGGTCAAATTTTTGACAGCAAGTGATCCAAGCTTTATCTGGAGATGAGCATTATGATAGGGTGAAACAAGCCCTAGAGCAAAACCCTTCAAATCATTGATATGATGGTTTTTTGTTTGAGACTGATGGACTTTTAAGATACTACGGATGGATGTATGTTCCTAATGTGCAGGGATTGAGGGAGTTGATGTTAACAAAATTCCATAATGCACCATATTTAGGTCACCCCGGTGTAACGAAAATGATGGAGGGACTTAGACCATTGTATTTCTGGCCAGGATTTAGGAGAGATGTAATTGTTTTTGTAGCCCAATGCTTGGAATTTCGGCGAGTTAAGGTTGAACATGTGCATCCGACAGGACTTCTATACCCACATAGGGTACCACAATACAAATGGAAGGTAATCACTATGGATTTTATTCAGGGATTGCCTATGACCAAGAATCGACATGATGTTATCTTAGTTGTGGTTGATAAATTGACAAAATTAGCTCACTTCATCCCTGGAAATCTTAAGGATGGCTCATTGGTCTTAGCGAAGAAGTTTGTGCAAGAGATTTTCCAATTGCACAGAGTGTCAGAGACGATCATCTTTGATCGCGACACTCATATGATTTCCAGGTTCTGGACGACATTGAATGCTTCTTTGGGAACGAAATTAAACTTTAGCTCAGCTTATCATCCTAAGATCGATGGTTAGACAAAAAGGGTTAATCAGGTAGTAGAGAATCTCCTCAAGATGTATTTGTATGGACCAACAACATCAATGGGAGGAGTATTTACATTTAGTAGAGTTAGCATATAATAATTCATATCATGCATCCCTAGGAATGGCACCTTTCGAGGCTTTGTATGACCATAAATGTCATACACCTATCAGTTGGGATAAGGTGGAAGACCGGATTGTTATTGGGCCAGAGATGTTGAGAGAAATGGAGGATCAGATGAAGCTAATCAAGGAAAAATTGAAACAAGCTTCAGATCATCATAAGAGTTTTGCATATAGGAACTGATCCTTTAGACAGTTCTCAATGGGAGATAAGGTCTTCTTGAGGGTTCGACCACAGAAGAGTTCAATCTCTTTTGGAAAAATATCTAAGCTTGCCCCTAGATATGTTGGGTCGTTTGATATTTTGGAAGTCATCAATCTAGTTGCTTATAGGCTTGCTCTACTGCCAACTCTCTCTCGTATACATAATGTCTTCCATGTTTCTGTACTCAAGCCATACCATCCATCTGTTACTCATATCCTTGATTGGCGTGCATTGCAAGTTCAAGATCCAGGGGTGGTGCTAGTGGAGCCCACTAGGATTTTGGAGAAGTGTAATGTTAAGTTGTGAAACCAAGATGTTGTGCAGTACAGGTTCCAGTGGGACCAGTATTTGGTGGATAGTGCCACCTGGGAAAATGCAAAAGATATAGATAGATTTTTTCCGCATTTGAAACTTTAGCATACTTTCTATTTTATGCTTATTATGGATCTTTTATAAACTGGTTGTTTCAGACTATGTTATGTAGATGTTTGTAATAAGACATTGAGCCGATGTCTCTTCCAAGTGGGGAAGGATGTCACATCTCAGAATTTGATGATGGTTGCTTTTACTTTATGTGGAACTAAAACATGAATAAATGTGTGTGGTAGAATAAATGTTGTGAGGTTTGAATAAGGAAATAGGTGAATGTTTATTTTATTTGAATGATGAAATGCAATGGATGATATTTTATTCTGAAAATGATATGGAAGTGATACCTTGAAATATTAAATTTCATTGTTTGATTATATTTTCTTGGACACTAATCTATTAATGGGTGCCTGAGTTTATATGAGATGCAAGTTTTTCGAAGACCAAGAGTGTGGTTGAGGTAGAGGAGGTTAGCCACCTGGTAGGGTTAAGTTGGAACAGATCCTCTCACACGCACACACCACTTAGTAACATATAAATTGCATTTAGGATGTTATTTAATTAATTATTTATATTGTTTTACTTTGCAATGTTTATTTAAATTAATTAGTGGTAAATTAAAATGCATAGAAATAAAAGAATTAGTTTAGTATATTTTTAGTTGATGATTTATTTGAGAATTAAGATGTTATTTATTTTATTAAATTGAGGATAATGTGTTGCATAGAAAACAAATCTTGCTTTCTTTTAAAATTAGATTTATTGGAAAACTTAGAATAAAATGGAAAATGGGAAAATTTTCGAAAACAAGTTGATAGATAGAAAAACAATAAAAAAATAGAAAAATATGATAAAAGAGGATTAAAATTAGAAAACAAAATAGAAAACAAAGAAAAATAATGTTGGAAAAAGGAGGAAGAAAATAATAAAAAGTTTATAAAAACTCTTATTTTCTCAACAAGAGCATTCATTCTGAAATCATTATTTTCTTTTGTCTTTCTTCATTTTCTCTTTCAAAACACAAAAAATGGATGCAAAACAAGAATAGTAGAATTGGATAGAAATTGGGAAAAGAAGTGGAACTGATCGGGAAAGGACAACAAAACCAGAGCAATTTCATCGAGATAGCATTGGATTCCAGGTTTTTAATCACTAATTTCCATGAAATTTTACTTCAAATGTGTGTGTAAATGAATCACCTATGTTTTTCATGAGAAAAGATTTAAATTTGCATTCAGACAAATATTATTTTGAAAATGTGTATTATCTTTCTATAGAAAACCCAATTAAATTATGTTATTTTTGTTATATATACATACAATATTTTTTCTGAAGTATATATATATATATGAATATATATATATATATATCTATCTATCTGAGAATATATATATATATATACAGTCTGTAAATGAATTCGTTGCATAGAAACCTTGAAAGCCAGTGATTGAATTGACTGATTTTAAGCATATAGTAGTTTGATTTTTTTAAAATATTAAATAAACTTAAGGTAGCCTGTAACTGTGCATATAGAAGCATTATGGAGAGGACAACGACCTCTCCACAAGTCGCGGCCTATGGAGAGGGCGGAGCCCTCCCCAAAAGGGTTGTGTCCATGAGGGAGCAGAAACTCCTGGAAAAACAACAGTCCCAAGGTGGTCAACCTTAGTATCCTCTGAATTCCCCCACTAACAATGGTTCATTGAAATCCAACATGGAAATCCCCATACAATCTACCCCAGAAGAAAGTATGGTTAACCAACCTGAGCTCACCGTCGATGAGTACCTTAGCGAACCCACCAACTTGCAAATGACTGATCATTTTCTTGTTGAGCGAGGGGACAAAATCCTCGTGTAATTGCTTTTGAGGGGTACCAAGCCACCTCCTAGTTTGATATGTCGCAGTACATTAATATCACACCCCTGTCGTCACTATATCCACAGATTTCTCAAATTAATCCTAGTTCATCAATCCCACAAGTCCCTCAGGTTACGTCGCAAGACACGTGGTATCAACTTAGATTTTGCAATGATGTCTACTACCAAATACCACACTCTCTAGTTCATATTTCATTTATGGGTGTAGCACCTGATCCCAACAATCCCCAAGGTCTTAGTCCTAATAGTTCTCAAGGCTTTACCACTCATCAAGATCCAAATAATCCTCAAGGTCCTGGTCCTCTTAACCCACAAGGTATGAAAATTTTGCAAGGTCTGACCCCCATACCATCTGCACCACCTCTTTCGCTGAATCAATCGAGTTAGTCACCAGGGAATACTAGGGGCAATGCATATAATCCTTTTTTTACTGTGCCTCCTCATATACCTCTCATTCACACACACACATCAAACTTACCGGTACCCCCTCCATTTACATCTCAACATCAGCCCCAAGGCAATCCATCACAACCTTCACACCAACCTCAGGGCAATCTGCCACCCCCACATCAACCTTAGGGAAATCTGCAACAAACACCATCACAACCACCCTACCAACAACCACCACATCAACCTAAAGGCAACCCATCACATCCTCCACATCAAACCAAAATTCCATCACAACCTTCGCATCAAACTCAAATCTTGTCACAATCTCAACAACCACCACATCAACCTCAAGCCAATCCATCACAACCTCCTCATCAGTCGCAAGTCACCCCACAACAACAACAATCGTCTTTTCAATAGCCACCTCACCAAACCCAAATCCCTTCACAACCTCATCAAACTCAAATCCCATCACAACCTCCTCACCAATCCCAAATCCCATCACAACCTCACCAATCCCAAATCCCATCACAACCACAGTAATCCTCTCAACAAATCCCAAGTAACCCTGCCTCCCAATATCTATATCATCCCCAAAGCCCTGATCCCATCGCAATCTCAGCAACCACTACATCAACCTCAAGGCAATACATCACAACCTCCTCATCAGTCGCAAGTCACCCCACAACAACAACAATCAACTTATCAACAGTCACCTCACCAAACCCAAATCCCTTCACAACCTCATCAAACTTAGATCCTATCACAACCTCCTCACCAATCCCAAATCCCATCACAGTGTCACCAATCCCAAATCCCATCACAACCGCAGCAATCCTCTCAACAAATCCTAGGTAACTCTACCTCCCAATATCTATATCATCCCCAAAGCACTTATTATCAGCAACCTGCCACATTCAACCTCAACACCAATTATTATTACTACAATCTACAACAATCCTAGCAACAACCATCTTACACTAATCCTCAATAGCCACAACAAAACACCTACTATCAGCAATCTAATCCACAACAACCTCCATATGCTTCCCAACAACAACCTACGTATAATTACTGGAATCCAACCCATTTTACTCTCAGCAAACACCATCATATCAGTAGGGTGCCTCTTCATCATACTACCAAGCCCTACCATGATACGAACAAATTTACACCAATCCTCAATCCACATATGTTGAGCAGTACCAACAAATCCCTTCATATCCACCTTTGACATCATATGATCAATCCATTCCACCTCCACCACCATCATATCAACAATATGTCCCACATGATTAGTCCAACCCAGTAGGCCTTTCCTCATCGGTACCAATTAATAAGGAGTGGGAAGACACAAAAGTTGTGCTAAAAGACTTGCAAGAGGGTACATCAAAGAAATCCTTCAAGTTTGAGGACATTTGTCCTTATCCCTTTGACTCCTCCATCTCACTCATCCCCTTCCCTAAACATTTAGAAATCCCAAAATTCGATAAGTAAAAGGGAAGGAGTGATCCAAGAAATCACTTGCAAGATTTTTACATGCATTTCCAGGAAGCCCTACATAATGATAATTATCTCCTTAGATTGTTCCCTAGGAGCCTAATGGGACAAGCTCTAGATTGGTTCATGGGTCTTCCGAGGGGGTCGATTTCTTTGTCGATTTTTCAGAGAAGTTTGTTGCACACTTCTCTTTCAACCTTGAGAAGGACATAGACATTTTAGATATCCTTAAAGATAAGCAATGTGAGGGAGAAACATTTGCAAGCTACCTATAAAGGTGGCGAGCCCTTGCCAGTCGACTCAATTCTAGTCTCCTTGAAAAGGAGTTAGTAAGCATCTTTGTTGCAAACTCCCACCCTGAACTAGCTCACAACCTATGACTTCATTGCATTACCACCTTCGCAGAGGTCATTGAAAAGGGTACTACTATTGAAAGGGCCCTCATTGCTAAGGGGATCATCAAAATATTTAGCCAGTATAAGGATAAAAATTCTGGAGAAAAATTGTGCTACTAGAACAAGAATAAGAATGTCATTAATGATGGTGTCACATACACTAAGCACATCCAAGTAGCTAGCACCTCACAGAGTTTGCAATATTCCACTAATCCACAATTGGTCTTCAATGTCCTATCCATACCACAAGGTGCACCCCATCCTCCTCCACAGTCCAATCAAAATAATCAAGGAAATAAGAAACACGCATTCACTCCTTTAGGAGATTCCCTAGATGTCATTTCCAAAAGTTTACTCCAAGTGAATTATGTGGTCACTTATCCTACGACGAAGCCTTTTGATGAGTCTAAGCCAAAACCCACTTGGTATAAAGAGAATGAGTATTGTGATTATCATAAGATTAAGGGTCACTCCACCAATAAATGTCAAGGGCTTAAAGGTTACTTCCAAGATTTGATCGGGGAGAAATTGTAGTGGATGCAAATCAAGCTACTTTGTCCAATGCTCAGTTGCAGATATATCAAAATGCCTTTCCTAAGAACAACCAAGGTCCTATCACCTCAAATTCAAACATTGGGTCAAACAATAACAACCAAAACAATAACACCAATAATATCAACTATAAAAAATGTGCCATATAAATATGAGAATATTATTACATGCATCACTCAAGGAGAGCCTCGTGTATCCATGATCCATGTCAAAGGAAAAGACCCCCAATGCCCTGTTACCACATGCCACACCCACATATCAATTCCTAGGCCTTCCACCTCATCCCAACAAACTCCTATGAGCTCTCAATATAACATCCTTGATCATCTTGGTAATACCCCCGCACAAATATCCATTATGGATTTGCTAAGGTCTTCCCCAATCCATCATGAGATCCTTACAAAGGCTTTACAAGATACACATGTTCCAAATGACATTGATCCTACCCAATTCCAAGCTTTAGTAGGATACTTATCATCCGCTTATCAGTTGGGATTCAGCCAAAATGATATGCCATCAATCGATCCATCTCACAACCCTGCCTTACGTATTGAGCTCCTCGTGACCCGCCATAAGGTAAAAAGGGTCTTGGTAGATAATGGCTCTGCCCTCAATCTATGTACCTTAAAGTTCATAATACAGGTAGGGTATACTCATGCTGACTTGGATAATCAAACCATCACCATCAAGGAATACGACAATGTAGAAAGAGACTCATAAGGTATTATTTTCCTTCCCATTCAAGTCGGTCCTATTGTGCAATACACTACTTGCCATGTCCTTGATCTAGATTTACCATATAGACTTCTCCTCGGTTGACCATGAATCCATGCTATGCAGGTCATTTTTTCCACGTATCACCAATGCCTAAAGTTTCCATACAAATGGGTCAAAGTCACTATCCATGCAGACCCCTAGCCTTTCAAGTATTGTCATGCTCTAGAAGCTTCTTTCCCGCATTCATGATATTGTCCAGGAGTAGAAGTGGGAGTTCCTCAGATGTCATCATCCATTCCATCTTCTAAATCTTGCAATCCATCATCCTGTATATCATTCATTCCATCCACTACATTTGATTCCACCATCACAAAAGTATAGATCATTGACAAGGGTTGTGGAGAATATGAGATGCGTACAACTCTTAATGTGGCTACAATGCCTCCATCTTCCCGCACTTATGGTCAACCATCTCAATCTGTACAAAAGGAAGAATCAAAATCCAAAGCCATCAACTCTAAGAATATGGGTTCTACCACATTTCGGGCTCTAGGAACTTTGTAGGATCAAATGGATGAAGATATCAGTCAATGGGTCTATAGAGAGGAACCCAAACCTTCCCCTCCCCTTATTGAGTACTTCCAAGAAGTTTATCCCCATGCGTCTAAGCTAGGAGAAAAATATAACTATTAAGGGGGAGGGCTTGGTGTAGAAGAACATGGAAGACGACAACCCATTGAGACACCAATACATCCTAAGCATTTGGGACTAGGCTATGACAAGAAGCAAAAGGGATTTGTATCATCTACTAGCACTTCAAATAATGTTAACTCGGAAGATTATTTTCTTGAGGACATACCCGAAGAAGAGGCTATCATACTTTCATACGATGATGTGGATATTCCTTCCTTCTTTGATTCCACCTCTATCTTTTCCATTATCCTTTCACTCTATCACCCTAACCTCATTGATCGGGACCTATGAGGGAGTGCACTAGTTGACATATTTCATTCAGAGGAAGCATATGTACATCTTATTGGATTGGGGGAAGATGAACACCCTAACCACAAAAATAAAAAGAAGCAAACCAAAAAAGAGTCATCTAGTGAAAACCTCCTTGAGGCACTTCTTGATTCATCAAAAGTAAAAATAAAGGGTGTATCCACTAGTGAAAAACCTTGATGAGGCGCTAGAGGATGGGGATGTTCATCTTCCCCTTATTGGAGCTCACTTATCTTAACGGTCTTCCATCCTAATTGAAGAAACACAAGAAGTTGATCTAGGCATAGAAGAAGAACCTAAAATCGCATACGTGGCAAAGTCATTGTCCGAAGAAGAGTACCCTATCGTTGTCAACCTGTTGAAAGAAGGCATCATCAACTTTGCATGGTCTTATTCTGATATGCCAGGATTGGATCCTGCTTTGGTTGTCCACAATCTTGATGTCCATCTAGATGCGAAGTCGGTTAAACAAAAACTCAGAAAAATGCATCCACATGTGGCCTTACTTGTTAAGAAGGAACTAGAAAAACTATTAGGAGGTGGATTTATCAGGCCAATTGATTACTCTAACTGGATATCTAGTGTAGTACCTATGGCTAAACCTAATGGGAGTATTAGAATCTATACAAACTTTAGGGATCTCAACAAAGTCTATCTAAAAGATGATTTCCCACTTCCTAATATTGACATGTTAGTAGATCTCATAGCAAGACATGCCATGCTATCCTTCATGGATGGATTCTCAGGCTATAATCAAATTACAATTGCACCGAAAGACCAACATAAGACTGCTTTCACCACCCCCTGGGGTATATTCTGTTACAATTTCATGCCCTTTGGCCTTAAGAACTTGGGGGCAACCTATCAGCATGCAATGGTCATCATTTTTCATGATCTCATTCACATTATTATGGAAGATTATGTTGATGATCTACTAGGGAAGTCAAAAATAAGAGAAGACCATCGAAAGGTTTTAAGACAAATTTTTGAGTGATTGAAATAGTATAAGTTGCATTTAAATCCTAAGAAGTTTGTGTTTAGCATTACCTCAGGAAAACTACTAGGCTTTATTGTATCAAGAAGGGGTATAGAGGTTGATCTACCAAAATTTGGGGCTATAATGGAAATGTCCCCACCTAGAAATCTCAAATAGTTGAGAAGCCTACAAGGAAAATTATAGTCTATCAAACGTTTCATTGCCCAGCTCGCCAACAAATGCCAGTCCTTTACTCACCTCTTGCACAAAGATACAACTTTCAAATGGGATCCACAGTGTCAACAAGGCTTCAATAAAATCAAGGAATATCATGCCAATCCACCAATTTTAATGCCTCTCATTCATGGAAAGCCATTATTGTTATACATCTTCGCCACTTCAGTTGTACTAGGGGCATTACTAGCCCAACATGATGAGTTTTCCAAAGAACGAGCCATCTATTAAATTAGTCATACTCTTATGGTCTATGAGCTTAACTATCCCACCATGGAGAAAGCTTGCTTGGCTATTGTTTTCAATTCACAGAAGTTACGCTATTATATGCTCAGCCATCCCATCAAACTGATATCTAAAGTGGATCCACTTAAATATCTATTGTCAAGAACTTCCTTAACAGGTCGAATGGCTAAGTGGGTCATGCTTCTCAACAAGTTTGACATTGAATATGTGGATCAAAAATCAATCAAAGGATAGGTCATAACATATCAGTTTATTGACGCTCCTCTTGTAGATGTGTATCCATTAGTGGCAAAATTCCCTGATGAATTAGTCTTCACAGTCTCATAATCAAATATATGAACATTATATTTTGATGGGGCATACACTTGTTGGCCTCCTACAAGGATTTGATAACTAGGCCCTTACATCCATGATTCAGAGATTGGACATCTAACCTGAATAGTTATTTCAATCATCATGAAGGTGCATTTAACTTGTCAACCCAGGGACGTGAACTTGAAATGGGTCAGCACATTATGTGCACTAGGAACTCAAACTAGCCATTGCATTCTACAGCTAAGAAACACAATACTAAAAGTAAATTGCTTGAACATCAATCAACAACTATGCTAAGCTGAAATGCATAACAGGAATAAAAATCTGAGCAACAAACAAGACACTACTCTGTCTGCTTTGGCTGTAGGAAAAATCACAGAATGGAATTCTAGTGGTTGCATGAACAGTCGATGCCAAATTTATAACTAAGTACTAAACAACAAGTAACACTAAACTAATGCTAAACTAAGAAGACGGATTACTCACCAAGTGGGCCCCCTTGGATAAGTATCCTCTAAACTAATAAGAACTCAAGTGTTTGAACTCTGAACTTTATTTCATTCACTGTAAATCATGCTTACAAGAGAGTAATGTATTTGTATCATTGAAACTATAGAATGAGAGTACAATATCAAATCGTGCAACCTCTTGAAGAAGGAGCTTCAAATCATTATTTATACTATAGATAAACAAGGCAGTCAACTCCACGACTGGGAGGACTTCATTTAGGGATAACAAGGGAAAGTGGAGTGATGGTGGTTACGCATGCATGGAATCTGGTCAGACATGTAAGTCCAAATGCATATCCAACACAGCAGTAATGCCCATGCATGCTCAATCATTAAGGTCCACTATAAGGTGGTTACGTTCAGTTGCATGAAGAATCTTTTACTGTCGGTTTCCTTTGACTTGGAGCAATTCCTCAGTTGGACGTTATGGCGCATGCCCAGCTGGCAGTGTCTTCCTCAACTTAGCACATTAAATCTACATGGCAAAGTCAGTGCACATAATAACTACACATCTATAACCACTCTAAGAATCATTCATTAATCACATGCAAAATCAATATAAATAACCCACATAATATGCCAAATGTCATTAAAGCTTGCAGATATAGGATAATGTCAAACGTCAATGGTTTGAGGGAAACATTATGCAAATACCAACATTTAATCATCAAAGTTCATGACATCAACCAACAAATAGACTATGAATTCTACCCAAAAATAGACCAAAAACTAGGCTCATCAACACTCACAATGGAGCTAATGCAGGTATCCTTTTTGTCACCCCTTAAGGTGACTATATCCCAAAATCATTCAGGTTGGCATTTCCATGCACAAACAACATAGTTGAATATGAAGTTGTAATCATAGGCCTTAGAATCGTAGTTCAATGGAATATCACCTATCTTCGTGTATTTGGCGATTCAAAACTCAATCAAACATGTCAATGATGAGTTTCAGCCAAAGGATGATAAGCTTCTCCCTTATAAACGTATGGTGGATGATTTCAATAAATACTTTACCCATATCCAGTTTGAGCAGATTCCTAGAGTAAAGAATAAATTTGGTAATGTTATGGACACCATTAGTTCTCTCATAGATATACCTAAAGATCGAACAGATTGTGAGTTCCTAGTAGAATAATTGTTAATCCCAACATATAATATTTTGGACAATGAAATGGTGTGTGATATCATAGGTCCTCAATCACCCTGGTATCATGACATTTATGCCTACCTCCCTGATAACATCCTACCACCTAATCTCACTCATAACCAATGCAAATCTTTCATTCAACGCACCTCTTGTTACATGATTGTAGGAGATACACTCTATCGTAGAGGGTATGATGGCACACTCCTTCGATGTCTAAACAATTCAGAATCCCATGTGGTGTTAAACGAAGTGAATAGTGGAGTTTGTGGGGATCATTCTAATGGGATGGCCTTAGTGAAGAAACTTCTCAGATCTAGATATTATTGGCCTACTATGGAGCATGACACATGCGAACTAGTTAAGAAATGTGTCCCCTGTCAATAGCACGCAGATTTAATTCATGCTCCTGCACAGGACTTACAGCCTATCATTGCACCATCGCCTTTCTCATAATGGGATCTTGATTTAATTGGAAATATTTATCCTCCCTCATTCGATGGTCACACCTTCATAATAACTACCACTAAATACTTCACTAAGTGGGTGGAAGCAATTCCACTCTCCCAAATCAAAAGTTGGTATTCAAATTTCCAAATTCATCCTCTACCATATTCTTTGCAGATATGGTATCCCCTCCACTATCACCACCGACAATGACAATCCTTTCAAAAAGCCAATACATGAGAAACCTTTGCGAAACATATCACATCCAACATCATTGGTCAACCCCCTATTACCCTCAAGGTAATGGACAAGCTAAAGCCACCAACAAGACCCTTATCAAAATCCTCAAAAAGGTCATCAATAATATTGGTCGAGATTGGCACCTTCACCTCAATCCTACCCTTTGGGCATAGTGTACATCCATCTACACCCCCACTAGTGCCACCCCATATTCTCTTATCTATGGCACAAATGCCATCTTGCTAATTGAAGTTGAAATCCTGTCACTTTGCATTTCTCTAAAAAAATTGATTAGTGATGAAGATGCTCGCATTACATGGTTGAGTCAACTAGAGCTCCTAGATGAGAAATGCATAAAGGCCTATAATCATCTACAAGCTTATCAACATCGACTCAAAATAAGTTACAATAAGAAGGTTTGTCCCCGCCAATTCAACATTGGTGATCTAGTCCTGAAAGAGAATCAGTGTACCCAACAGGATCGAGAAAAGAAGGGAAAGTTTGAAGCAAATTGGTTGGGTCCATATGTAGTCACTACAAAATATGGTTCTAGGGCATATCGACTTGCAACACCTGAGGGGGAACCCTTGGAAGAACTAATCAATTTCATGCACCTGAAACGGTTTTATACCTAAGTTAGTTGGGTTACCGTACCTAGAAAAATAACAAAAAAAATATAAAAAATATGAAAAATACAAAAAAATCAAAAAGTCAAAAAAATCAAAAAATAGTAAAGAGAAATAATGCATCCTATGGTGAAAACCACCTTCAGTGGCACCTTGCATAAGTATGGTGAAAACCTAGCAACTGGAACCATTCATAAATGGCTTAATCATTATCTACCTTGCATCATATTTTCCTATATGCTTTCACTCATCCTATCATCATATTCCATCCTAACACCCTATCACATCCATCTTCCATCAATATCACATCATCTGCCGCTTGGTATACTTTGATTGAGCATTGGACAGTGTAG
Organism: Sequoia sempervirens; assembly: GCA_007258455.2. Taxonomy (NCBI): domain Eukaryota; kingdom Viridiplantae; phylum Streptophyta; class Pinopsida; order Cupressales; family Cupressaceae; genus Sequoia; species Sequoia sempervirens. Next base: position 60,017 of record VDFB02146982.1, read on the forward strand.
TGTTGCTATCCAAAATCCTGAGCTTCTATCCTACATCTGAGCTTTTCATCGCCTATACATGGTCATCGTGTCATCGATTTCGCATCCCCATCTAGGACTCTTTCATCATGTCGGTCATCATTAGGTCTCATGTCGTCCTTTGTCTTTTGTCGAACTATGTTGCCTCTACGCTTTCACATAGGCAATTCTAATCATTTGATCAGCCCCCAAGGATTTTTCCCATCCTTTTGTGTTGGTCTATGGCATTCATCTGAGTCTCCATTTTCCTCTTTCTACTTTTATCCATGGTCGTTCATCATTCTTTTATCGAACTACAAGGTCTCTACACTTTCACGTAGGCAAGGCCATCAATCGATGAGCCCCCAAGACCCTAGGTTTGTCCTTAGGGTGTGTCTTGGCTCTGTGTCATGTCGTCAAGTATGTCCCTATCTAGCTGGTTCTTAATAACAAAATTCATTGGTACCGTGAGGTTCAATCCATTTTAAGTATCTTGAGTCATGTCGATCACCCAATCTATCCTTCATCTTTGGTCTTAACAAGATGTATCCTTCCTTAAATCAGACCGCATCAATCCCACCCACCTACTGGTCCTATGGCAAAGGATATTTGAAATTTTTTGTGATCTTTTGGTACTCTTGAAAAAAAATTATCATTTGAGCTTCCTATTATACCTCGTTGAGGTCACCACAATCCATCATATTATGGAGCGCTTTGATGGGTAAACATAGGGGTATATCTTGATTTTTGGTGTCATCTTGTTTCCTAGTTGTCTCACGTAGTACCCACCAAGATCTTTGTGGTCTTATGTTACGCTGGGGCATCCTTTATGCTTGTGGTTATTCCAACATCAGGCTCGACCAAAGCCATTGCGGCTTTGGGGTGTTTGGATAGCCTTCTTTTTTGTTGTGTTTGTCTTATGCATTTGGCACTAATTGGCCTTGGTTCTTCACAACCTAGCATATTGTGTCATATGCTATAGAAAAATTCAGTGTTCCTAATATGGAAAAGTGGAATTAGATTTGCATTTCATTCATCCTCCAATTGCATGGCATTTATCCCCATCCCTTTTTCCCCTAGCCTATGGTTATTGATTTTTGGTTGTGCAAATGTTATTCCCCCCATCCATTCTTCCTATCAGGGTTCCTATGGTTTTGACAGGTGCACTATCACATCCACCATTATTCATTTCACTATGCATGTCCGCTATCATTTAAGATCATTCTATTACATTACATTATCATTCATATTCCTTTCTTTATCCATTTCATTTTTATCACCTTAGGTTGCATAAATCATGTTGATTTATTTCATAATTAGTTCATTGCTCACTGCATTAATCCATTTCATAAATCATTTCATCTCATTTCAGTATCACTATCATTCCATTTTGAGTTGTTTAGATTAGTATAGATTTGTTATTCTAAGTATCTTAAATTCATTTCATTATCATTGCATTTCATCACATTATCATTTGCATTGCCATTTTCATTATCATCTTAAGTTGTTTAGATTAACTTATAGATTTTCTATTCTAAGCATCTTAAATTCATTTCATTATCATTTTATTTTATCACATTATCATTTGCATCGCCATTTTCATTATCATGTTAAGTTGTTTAGATTAATATATATTTGTTATTCTAAGCATCTTAAGTCCATTGCATTGTCATTATCATTACATGTCATCAATTTGTTTAGATTAGTATAGATTCTCTATTCTAAGCATCTTAAATTCATTTCATTTCATCACATTATCATTTTCATTATCATCTTAAGTTGTTTAGAGTAATATAGATTTGTTATTCTAAGCATCTTAAGTTCATTTTCATTTTTCATTATCATTTTAAGTTGTCTAGAGTTTTTATTCTACACATCTTAATTTATCGCATTAGGTTCATTTTGTTACATGCATTTCATTACATTACATTCATAACACTCATCCATAACATGATTACATATACATATTTTATACATTATACATTTTTCATGTCACACCATATATGCATAATTAACCATTACAATGCCAATCAACAATCCATACATCATCCATAATCCATACATCATCAATAATCACATCATATTCCATATGCATACATCATAAATCACAATCACATAGCCACCTGCATCACACACCATTAGTATCACATCCATAGCATACATCACAAAATGATAAATCACATCTCATCCCATCCTGCATCACAAAAGGTTAGTCACAAATGCATACACCATAATCATGACCATACACATATACATAATAAACATCCACACATCATATAACAGTCACATAGTGCCATCAATTTCCATCGCATCATATATATATATAGTGTCCAATACCCATCATAAAGTCCATAACAACATATCATAAAGTCAATAAAAGTCCATAACAGTCCATAATAAATGTCCATGTCCACAGTCCATAGAGTCCAAATAAATGTACATATGTAGAGGAATCATAATATACAAGTGTAGGATGGTACATTTGACACATCATGGTGTCCAAAATCAATAAAGAATAAAGAATCATTGAATCTGCTAAATCATCTATATAAAAGAATATGTCTGCTAACTCTACCTCTATGTACATGTAGTCATTGTGCAGCTGTCAAAAATGGAATCATGTACCTATCTACCCTCATGTCTCTCCCTATCCACTGCTCCCTACATTACATCATTGTGGGGAGTCTGAACCAGATTCTCGGTCATGAGGAGGTGTCTCTCTATAATCGTTGTACCCCTGAGTGTGATGGCCCTACTAGCCTCTGTGCAGTTTCTCTGACATACGATGGTACCCTCTGTGTTGGATCTAGGATGGCCTAGAAATATGCACACATGTAATATCCTGCCTTTGTCCTAGCATCCACCTCTCCTACTGCCTATGCCCAAAACTGCTCTCTTTCCATGTGATACATGTCCTACTATTACTACAACCTCCTCCTCTCAAGCTCCCAAGCATCATGTGCTAACCTCATGGATGCTAGTTCTGCCTCTACCTGGGATTCCCTCTTGGCCGCCTCATCCCTCTCTACCTGCAAGCTCTTTACCTAGGCCTCTGGATTCTGCGCCCTCTTTGTGGCCTCATCCCTCTGCCTCTGTAAGGTCTCTATATGCTCCACTACATCCTCAACCATAGCCATCGACTCCTCCCTAACCCCCTGTGCAGCCTCTAATTGTATTTGCAAATCATCTCTCTTTGCCTACAATCTTCGTTGTCGCTCGCCTACCTCTTTTGCCACCCTGATAAACTTTGTATCTCAATCCAACTGCATGGTCTTAGTTGAATCCTGCAAGTGGTGTACCTCCTCCTGGAGTCTCTCCACCTCAGTCTATAGTTGATCCCTCTCCTCCTCTGTCCATCATAGCCTCTACTATAGAATC
>VDFB02146983.1:0-24209 GCA_007258455.2 Sequoia sempervirens
GTTCATTATCCAAATCAAACCAATCAAAATCAAATCCCTAATTCTAGCATTAATCCAAAGATCCTAAAAGTTTGACACCCATATCATTCACCCCTTTCATCCTTCATCTCATCATTGGTCCTAAACACCTTAGAGGTCACTTTTGCAACAAGGTCAAAACACAAGAAGAACATGGAATATAAACTTGATTCATACATCATGAGTAAACTAGATCATCGAAACTTTCAAAGCCTTACAATGCTGATTGATTATTGAAACTCACACTTATACAATCCATACATGGGATCATTATCTCCTACAAACATCAATGGTACAACAAATGTGAGTATGCCCAGTCAAAATTTTGGAACACTTATCTCAATGGTAGATTTAAATCTAAGTCCAAACCTACAAATCTAACAACGAAACACCCAATGCATGAGTCTTGAAATGAACAACATTATCCCACAAAATCCGTACGTACCAAAAGTGAATATACCAAGTACAAGTTTACCAAATATGAATGTTTCAAATTCACACTTGGTAAACTTTGGGATAGATACGTTTGCGAACCATACAAAAGTTTTTCAAAGTCCAAACAAGATGTTAACAACTCCATGTATTGATCCAATTCAAGGTAACACCATGCAAAAATCAAAGTTACCTAAATCAAGGCAATGTGATTCCCAACCACAACAATGTTCAAATTCAGCCCATAATGCCAAATCTGAACATCATTCCAAATCACAACATTGTCCCAAATCAATTTGTCCATGATCCCATACAAACACCACAAGTATGCATCCCAAATTTGATTGAACAAAAGAATCAACTATATCAAGCGAGTCAAAATCAAAATCAAGATTAAATTCTGCTAGATCAACTTGCTTCACTTTCCAAAATAATTGACTCATTGCACTAAGAGACATCTCCACCCCAAAATCAATAGACCCTTCCATTGGTTAAACCATGTCATCAAAGCATTGATTGTGTCCACAACCACTTCAAGAACAATATCTCCAATGTCAAGAAGTTAGATATCAAGATCAACCAAATCAACAAATCCAACCCCCACATGCTCGAAGACCAATAACCACATCTCAAAGATCAATCACCACATCAATCTTGATCAATCAAATCCTTGCATTGTTGTGCATCCTCAACAATGTTATCATTATCAACCTTGATTAATCAAATCCTTACATTTTTGCATATCCTTAGCAATGTTATCATCATAAATCCATCATCTTGGGATATCCATCCTAATCCTTGTGTTGCTTAACAATATCCTTGCATTGTTGTGCATCCTCAACAATGTTATCATCATCAATCCATCGATCTAATCAATCAACCTTAGCTTGGTTTTCAAAAACATCCCAAAAAGGAGCATTGATATCATCACACATATCTATATCCAAATTGTCAAAATCATATCAAAATCCAAAAAAAATTGAAAAACTAAGAAAATCCAAAAAACATCCAAAACATATCAAAATCCAAAAAAAAAACTCATAAATATGAAAATGCGTCAAAACATGGTTATCAGAACTTCATTAGTCTTTGAAGGCTAATCTTTGATCAGCCCTCAAGACACAAAATCCAAAATCATTCATAAAATCTCATAAAAACCCAAAAACATTTGAAATTTTGGAAAATCAAAATAGTTGTAAAATCTTGAAAAAACCCTAAAACAACCTCAACACATTTCAAAAAGATCAAAAACATTCAAAAAAATGAAAAAATTCATCCATCCCCATCTCGCTATCACCCACAATAAACATCACTCATAATAAATCAATCGTCATTCTCAACCTTTGGTAAGACAATTGGAAACAAGTCTAGTGGTCAAAAAGTGAAAACTTAAATGTCAAAAGTCTTAAGCCTAAAATCAGTTGGTAAACAAATTGGTCAACTCTTTGTGTCAATAGCTTATCACCCAGTCAATCTGATCATCTTATGATAAAATCATGTCCTAGTATGAATCCTTCCTACAATGGGTTCTTTTATCAAAAAGAACATTCTGGATAAATGAAATGACGTGCCACCATCCACTAACATGTCCTAGGATGAATCCTTCCTACAATGGGCTTTATCTATTGGAAATAGTTTCAGTTCTTATCCTTAAAAACACATTTCCTTTTGGCTAGCAGTATGAAGAACATTAGCTTGTTTGTTTCCTTGATTTTATCTTGTTGAATTCATCTTTTTGTGCTCATTCCAAGGACCTCTTAGTGATGTCCAAATGAAGGATTTAGAGAGATAGGAATGGGGCAATGATCATTATCTTTTGTCTGTTGTGCTTCTTGGATATTCTTGTAATATAACCTTGGTTATGCATGCTTTGTTTGGTTTGTAGGGAGGGTGTTTTGAGTATCTTGTTGACCACATAGGAAGGCTTGCCTTTCTATATTTTGTTCTAAGATGTTTGAGATATCTGAACTACACTCTGCATAGGGTTCCATATACTAGGTGTGAATAGCTTGAATACTCCTATCTGATTGTCAATTCAAAGTCCATCACACTAGGTACAACACCATCCTAGATTTTTATACCTTGATGCATCATACCATCCGTGTAATCAAACATAAGGTAAGTAATCCCTTTTTAAATCCCAATCCTTGATAAGCAAAATGTCATCCATCTCTCATCATCATCTCTAATAAAGTCTTCTTGGATCATGGACTTGTTGGATCCTCTTGTCTTCAACTCATTTCTTCTTTCTTCTCTCCACACTAACATAACATCACCAACGCATCCATCTTGCATCCACAAACCATTAGTATACATACATCTCATAATAATAGCATATCACATCATCCATCTCACATGTGTTGCATCATCATTTAAGATGTTTCAAATAATATATATTTGTTATTCTCATCATCTTAAAGCCATCTCATTTGCATCATCATCATAACCATCCATACGTCCATCTTGAACCTATTTTCCACAAGATCGACCCTCAATTCGAATCTTTCGCTCGATCTCTCAAGGAGGCAATGTACCAGTATACTTATTTTTACTGGGTTATCCAAAAAAATAATTTTTTTTAAAATTTTGATCGTGACAAGTTTATTCTTTGAACCAACGTAGCAAGTACATTGCTTCAAAGAGGAAAAAAATGTAGACATGCAAAATTGACATCATGCATTCCTCATATTTAATTAAATCATATTCGTCCATCAATTAAATAAATCAAGTTTATTTCATTAATCTCTTAGGGTTATCTTTTTAATTAAATAATTCATTTTATTTGATTAAATCTCTAAAGTCTTCTATTAATTTAAATAAATCCATCATTTATCTAATTTAATCTAACATCCCTCCCTTTGGTTAAATAAATAAAATATTTATTTAACTAAGTCTAAATCATTTTCACCTTGTTTTAATTAATTTTAATCCATAAATCTAAATCAATTGGTCAAATCATTTAATATCCTCTTAAGTTAATAAAATTCTAGTTAACTTAATCTAAATGCATGTCACATACTCTAGCTTTTCTCACTTGGACAAATAAATCAATTTATTGATTTATTAATTCTCCATTTTCTCTCAACATGGCATAGAAAGAGAATATTCTCCAAGTTTGAAATCTCCCCCCAAATTGACATGTACATCCAACAAAGCATTTAATTCCTCTCTTACATGTCTCCCACTTGGCATTTAAGTCTCTTTTCTCCCTCCAACAAGCCAAATTTTAAATCTGAAAAGGCCACCTAATATCATTTATTGACACATTTGTCAAAATGTGTTGATTCCTCAACCTCTCACATGTTGACAAGTGGCATCTTGTCATTGGTTTCTCATTTGTCCCACATCTTTCATGATTTTCATTCTTCCATCCTTCATTTCTATAAATGGAGGATTCTTCTATTGATTTTGGATCCAAAACTTGATACACATTGATCTTGCATTTCATCTTGGTCATCATCTTGCATCTAATTCATATCTCATAACATCTTCAAAGTAGTTTCATAATTTAGCTTATCAAAAGGGGTTGGGAAAGGGCTACTTTCCACATCAAAGTAGCACCAATCCCCCTATGGGATGATGTTTGAGTAGTTTAGGGAGAGATTTCATGCTTATCTTGCTTATAGTTTCATGTTAGTTCGATAATGTTATTATTTCTTGTACGTTTGCTCAACAATTTCATGGGGAGGGCTTTTATCTCATTTGTTCAAAATTGACTGATTTAACTCATATTTGTCAATCTTTGATCAATGTAGATTTTGGTCTTCACACTGATCAGGTCCTTTTAATTTTTATCTTTCCCTATGGTTGTATGCCACAGTATTACAAGTCCCTTGTATTTTTCCCTAAGGTTGTGCACCTTAGCTTGCAAGTCCATAGGCAATGAGCCTTAATTTTATGGTTGAATTAATAGCCACCAATTTGAAAACTTACACTAGTATAAATATAATAGACCAAAAAAAAAAAGGTTGTTTTTACACAATAAACAAAGAATTGATTTTGCACAATGAACAATTGTTGATTATATTTTTATTTTTTCACAAAAAACCAAAATATTACATATTGGACAACAAAAGTACCTAGTAGTTAAAGATTTTTCATATATAATTACATAATATATTATGATGTATGGTTCATACATTATGGATTCATTCATATAAATGGATTATATATCCATGCAACTAGACACATATTTCATACAAACACTAAAATCTTAGTATACAAAAAAATGAATGATTTTTTTCCACAATATAATTAATTTAACATGAATCTTTGTCTCTCGACCCCTCTAAACTCAACCATGATATTTAAAAGTGACTAGAAATCTACAAGATTTGGTTAGAAAAACCTACAAAAATGAAGGTTAAAGAGGGACAAAGTTGCACCGAGTGTGCCAAATATGTGTACAACAAAAAATAATATAGATTATAGATTAAAGCCTTGAATATTAAAACTACTCAATATCTAACTAAACATCTTAGTTAGAAAAATAAGGCATAAAAAATGAATGAAGAAATAAATCTCACCTATACAATTCTAGTCAAACCATGAAAGTAGTTGGAGTAAAAAGATTATTGTTGAAAGGGACATGGTTTCTCATAACAAGAACATGGAAGTGCATTTCTAAAGTTGGTTCATTTTTTAAAATGACTTAGAGATGGGTAGATGTATAGGTCTTCGATTGGATTAATAAACAATCAAGATTGATGGAGGGATCAATGATTAAAATCAATTTATTTAAGTAGTTGAGAACTCGAAGGTGGAGATAAAAAGAGATTTTTTGAGATTTTAAAAAAAAAATTATGGACTTTTAGGTGCAAAAGTAAGATTTAATAAATTAATTTTATTAAATAATGTGAGATAAGAATGAAAATAAATAAAATAATGTAACATTTATTTATTAGGACTTTATGGAAATAGGTTAGGATTTAGGAAAATGGATTATGATAATGAAATAATTTATTTTAATTAATTAATTTAATTAATGAATAAAGGTATATGTGATATGCAATTTTAGCATGTATATTTATAGATATCTACAAATCTATCTAACAAGGATCCTACTTCTAGAATTATTTTGATTATATAGTAGTTTGACCACTATGTTGTTATCTTGTTGGCTTTCACACACTTTTCTAGGTGTGATGACACTCTACACATCTTTTGTGAAATAGTGTATTTAATGTCTATATAAATATTAATATAGACATGCAATATTTATCAAAATAGATGTGTAGATACAATTTATTGAAAATTTATATATTTTTTACTTTCAAAGGCATAGTTCATGCAAGTGGTTGTCAATTGCAAGCATATTTTCTTTTATTTTATACACCTTAAAGGGTGTAGTTACACACATGTATGTGCACACACTTATTAGTGTCTTTCTAAATTCTAACATCATGTATTTATTTTCAACTAATGATTACCTTAACAAATTTTAATTGAATTCTTAAGTTTGTGACACCATATAGACTATTAGCATGTCATAGCTATTGAAATCTCCCCATTAGCCTTAATATTTCAGAATATAAAGAAATTACACAAAAAATATATTACAATTTTTTGGAAGTGCAATGTACACAAAAGAGCAAGTCAATAAATGATGACATAATTAAGTTTTGTATTTCTAATGTTTTTACATATACCTATCAACTAATTCATTCCATACTCTACTTAAGCATCATGTAGTTCAATGGTCAAATAGTCCTTTTTAACTTTACACTTTATTAATATATAAAAAAGTGGTAAATATTTGTCCTATCATTATTGGTCAAAATGGACTATTGACTATCAAACTAAATAATATTTAAAAATAGCCTTCATTCCACCTTCAAATAATCAATTTACAGAAACTCCCTTTTAATTATATTTTAACTACTAAAGAAAACTCCAAGGCAATCATAGAGTGGTCAATAGTTTATTTCTTGAGCAATGTGTCGTCGTCCTTTCTTTTTTAAAATTTTAATAAAGTATTTTCTTCAATAAAAATTGTCAATTTCATATTCTAGAAGAAGATACGGATGTCATAGAGTGGTCAATAGTTTATTTCTTGAGCAATGTGTCATCATCCTTTTCTTTTAAATTAATAAAGTATTTTCTTCAATAAAAATTCTCAATTTCATATTCTAGAAGAAGGCCCTGGATGTACTAAAATGGTGTTGAATTCGTCCATCTTGTACCAAACACTAAAGAATAAAACACACAATCCGTGTTTGATTTTATTATGACAAGCCCTTTTTCATTTTAAAAGAGGTTAATAGTCTATTTCTTGAGTAATACATTGTCATTCTTTTCCTTTTTTTTGTTTTACATTAATAAAGTCTTTTCTTCAATAAAAATTGTCAATTTCAGATTTTAAAAGAGATTTTGGGTGTACTAAAATAGTGCTGGGTTCCTCCCACCTGTACCAAACACTAAAAGATAGAAACACAGAATTAGTGTTTGATTTTCTTATTAGAAAACCTTTTCCATTTAAAAAGAGATCAACCGTCTATTTCTTGAACAACATGCTGTGGTCTTTTTATTTTTTAATTAATAAAACTTTATCTTCAATAAAAGCTGTCAATTTCAAACTGTAAAAAAGGTCCCCCATGTACTAAAAGGGTCAAAATGTTTCATATATAAATATTTAGGTTAATTTGTTAAGGTTTTTCCTTGTGATTTTTTTATGTTATAGTATTTCTTTTGAAATAGGAGTTGATTTTGTTGGTTTGTACTTATTGTGGTATCTTTTAGGTTGCCATGTCTACAAGAATTTTCTAGCCTCTTAAATAGCTTCAACCTTCCATAACTCTACAATTACTATTTGAGTTAAAGGCTCAATAGTGCTTGACAACGGTACCACCACTCAAGAGGCCTCAAAAGTTTGCTGAACAACCCATAATTTGGTTCTCCTCATTCCAAAATTTGAAAACACATGCCATTGGTTATAAAAAATTACCTTAATAGGATATTTTTTGGGACGGGTCCTAAAGCATGCTAAAAAAATTGTTTGAATTAAGGGCTATATCCCACATGGGAATCACCTTGATATCATGAAAAAAATTACCAATTTTTTTTTGTATTATTTTTTATTTTTTTTAATCTAGTCATAGTAAATCCATCCTTAAATATGGCTCCTAGTTTGTCTCATTTTCTTTACTTGCCTTCTCATTCTAGACTAGATATTTTGTTATCTCTGATGAGAAAGCTCTACTTGTCCCTATCTGGTGGATATTCCTAGTTTACCCTCCCAATGCAAGTTTTTTTTCACACAAATAATAGCCTCTCTAGGTCCTATTATGTGTGTCAAGCCAATTGTTTTTTTTCTCAACTTGACCCTAGAAGAGGTTATGTGTAGAAGTGGCTCTCTTCAAGTATTTAAAGGAGATATTTGATATCCAGAACAATTAGATGAGATACACTCAATTTGTCTTCTATTTAAATTTTTCCAACACTTGCAACAAATGACAAAATTCTAAGCATAAGATCTACGATTAGCGTTTGGCATCTTCACATTCTAAATCCAACCCTCAACACACTTTTGGATCTTTGTCTCCTACAAAAAAGAGGAAGAGTAATCTATTATAGTGAGTTACAAAGCCAAGAATTCTTTTTATACTGTCATGTTAGCCAAACCATCCTCAAGATGCAGGTTTCAATCCTTGAAGTCTCAAAACATAGTTTCAATACTTCTAAACAAAAGGAAATTTGTTAACTCTCATCATATTTATAGATGTCTAGTGAGGGAAAATTCTCTCAAGTTCCATTAGTTGATTTTTTTTTTACTTTTTAAAAATCCACCTTTACTTGACATGCTTCCCCATCCCTAACTATGAAATAGAGGTCTCCCAACCTACCAATGAAGATAGAGAAGGAGAATATGTACCAAAGAAATGACACTATATCCAACTTTCTATTCAAATATGAATCCTTAATTTAGAGGAAGTATCTGTTCAAAATAGTCATTCTACTCTAGATGAGTTGGATAATAAGATGATTCTCAAAAATAATTTACAAGTTGTGTCTCATAGAATTTTTTAGGTTTGATAAACTTCCCACAAAAGCATTTCATTTGTGACAATAATATTTTCTAGGTCTTGATACTCTTTATTTACAAGAATTAAATATTTATATTTTTTCTTTCTATAGCATGCCATGTTATATGGGTTTCTATCTTCATTTACTACATAATAGTCATGAAATAATCATGGTTATGTTTTCAACTTTTTCTCTCCTAGGTGGCATAAAAACCTAGATGATCAAGGATGTGATACCACCAAGTAGGTATTATGGGGTCTTTTTAACATTAATAATCATTCCCCAGGAGTTATTAATAAATATTTATTGAATTCTCCTATTGAGAGATTCACTCTCTAGAGATGAATTATAAATTTATGCTTTGTAGTGCCTCTCATATTATTTCCCTGATAGACTGACAGTTGATCTGTTATATGATGAGACATTATGATACATTATATGATGTTAGATTCATTGTTATGATGATATCATTGATGACACTTCTGATTATTGAGGTTTTATGCACATGTTATGCTTAGTATATGGTTGGATGATCATTATTGAGACACTGATGATTTATGTGTTCTGATATGGTTTTATTCATGTGACTATGGAGATCTAATTTGATTATTAGAACTAACCCTATCATGAGCACTATGTGATTATCTTATCATGATTGTTATGTGATTATCATGTGATTGATCTTATCTTGATTACTATGTATTTGATAGTCATATGAGTTATTCAATTACTAGGTGTTGTTATTACTGATGTGATTGAGTGAAAATGATAGTGTCGTATCACTCACTTGTAAGCACCTTGCAACATTGTGATTCCCTTTCCCAGTGTGTCTGTTTATATATATATATATATATATATATATGTATATGCACAACTTTTTTATGTGTTGCAGGTACCCTAGCCATCATCCTCAAAGAGGATGAGTATTCAGTTTGGCACCCTATCAGTATTGTTAGTATTGTCAGTATTGTCAGTATGGTTAGTATGGTTAGTTAGTGTTGCTTGAGGTTTTGCATTTCGACCCTAAATAGTGGTCAGGTAATTATTTGGCATCTAGTTTTATTTAATTTAAATTGTCTGATAAAATGCCTTTGGTTATCTTATGCATTAAAATCAATTGTTAAGTAAAAGGGTATACCTTTGATAAATATGTGTGTGTATAATCATAGTTAATAATAAAATAAATTTATAATGATATATTATAATTAATAAATAATAATAATATGGTAAATAAATAAAATGTTATAAAGTCAGAGTTGCATAATTGATTATAATGTGTACATAAATGTTTGGTAAATGGTTTTACCTGTTTGTGTGAAATTGGGTATCTATCATATTACATTGGTTGGCCGAAGCTATAGGAAGTAAATATTTCATATTTACCCAAATTATGATTTTAAATGAAATGCTCTTTAATTGTCCTAACCATTGATTTAAAATTAATTATTGAGTATGTGTCGGGAAGGTTGATTTAATGAATTAAAAGTTAACTATAATCTATTCTATAGTTGGTTGGGATTGTTTTGGATTTCATGTACAACCAAAATTTTCCTTCTTCCTATAAACATTTTTGGTTTTGCGGGATTTCATTTTGTTTTTAAAAGAGGGTGGAGGGAATTGTCTGTAAATTTTTCTCTACTGTTGATTATGCTGGAATTATTTTTTCAAAATTTTGGATTATGGATTTGGAGAAGTTGGAATTGTGAGTGAAAGTTCAAATTTTTCGTTTCCTTTGAAGCATTGGATCCAAGTTGGATTTTCACCTTTTGTAACTTACATTTTCTTTTCTGAGTGTATGATCAATTTGATTGAGTTCTCTCTCTCCACTTTCTAAAAATAAATGTTTGATTGTTTTATTATGTCTGTGAACAAAACATTTATTTATTCTAGAATATTTAAATTAATAAATGTTTATTTCCTTTATGTTCTTTATGTTGTTTCCAATAAATGTATTTGGATACCTTAAGTAATCTAAAATATATATATAGTAGTGATAATGACTGAAACCCTATATCCTGAACGCAATGTTTAAATTACTATTGTTGATGCACTTTTTATATGTTAAGATTTTTGTACTGTGTTTTTATGGCCTCTGTATTGGAGTTTACCCCCTCGGGTGCTGGTTGCCATGTCGGGCATGGCTCTACATCAGGGTTCCTTGTGTGCATGGGCATACATGACACACAACTCATCCTTAGTTGGGTGGGCTGTGTGGCCTAATCAATACTTCTGTTCATTGCCGCCTTTGCAACATGCTTTCAAGTTAAGCTTATGTGATTTAGAATTTGATAATTTATATTATGATTGCATTTTGTTAATAATATGATATATATATGTATATATATATACATATATACATATATATTATATTATATTATGGTTAATAGTAAAATAATTTTTTCCTTATATGTGATAGATTATATGATAAGTGAAGAAATAAAAATGTTATTTAATAAAAGATTTTTAATTGGATAGGTATTGTTAAAATGAGTATTTAATTTGTTATAGACAAATGAATTGTGTATTTAATTAAAGTGAATTGATTTATTTCATATATAGACAATTGAGAGTTAGGGTTTGTTAAATGAGCTAAATGAATTTACATTTATATAGTCTTGTTTACTAAAAGGTTAAATAATAAAGTTAATTAGATAAAGTTGTGTTGAAAATAAATGTAAAGATATCTCAATTAATTGTTATATATTTACGATAGGAAATTGATTAGATTAATATATGTTACTTGTGATGCTAATTTAAAAGTTAGTTTTGTTAGTATCATTATGATATGGATTATTTGATTGAGTAATTTGTAGATTAGTTAATAACAATATATGTGTGTAATTAGATTTTAAATTATTAAATTGTTATGTTTTATTGCATCAGTTTGTGAATATCATTATAATTTTAGGGTTAGTTCCTGACTGTGGTTATACATAGATTCATTTAAATTGTGTGATTAGAAGTAGATTAATTATTGACAGTAAATTTTACGTAACATAAAAGTCTATGGAATTGATGAATGTGTTATTCAAAATAAATGTTTAGTTAAATAGTGTATTAGGGGAATGCCAATATTAAGTGAGGCTAAAATATTAGTAATAGGTTATTTAATTTAATGATTCAAATTAAATGTTAAATGATTTAAATTACTCTCTATTAACTAATTAGTAAATGAATGCTAATTATTTTTATAATTATTTAATAGTTGATTAATCGAATTGCTATGTGAATTAATTAATTAAAATATTATTATTTTAGTATTATATTAAAGTTGTAACTTTAATATTAGGGTTTCATAGTAACTAGTTCGATAGAGATGGTTTTTTATTAATGATATAGTTATTTTTAAATTTAATTATTTGTAGTAAATAATCTATTAATTGAACTAAGTGGTTAAGTTGAAATGAATGATAAGTTGAGATAATTCCTTATTTAAGGGAATATCTTCATGGTTATAACGCTATGATTAATTGTTTGTATTAAATAGTGTGTCTTGATTATTGGGTAAAGTAATTATGTAATTGTTAAAGATAGATACTATCTGGCTAAAGTATGTTTAGGGTTCTATGCCATTGGGAAATTTGCTTAGTATGTTGGTTTCTAGATGCCTAGGAGGGGGTATATTTGTATGAATGGTCCTTAGGGTTGTTTAAACTTGGAAGTGATTTGGCTATGTTGTTGGTCATGTGCATTGTACGAACACAAACCCTAAGGGTATTGCCCTCCTGTGTATGTATGGATTCATGAGATTTTGTAATGATATTCTATTGAAGGGTATGCATATGTGTATTGTGTGAAATGCAAACCCTAAGTGTTGTACTACCTATTCATAATGGTTAAATTGTGGCTATGGGTTGGGACATGGGTTCATATTGTCTTGACCAGTGTTTATGAGATTACAATAGGTGTACAAGATGGAAAATGCCTTGCACTATGTAGGGTTTTCTAGTTTCAAGTAGGGGGAGTGGCTCTCAATGAGAGCTAGAACCCAAAGTGGTGTCCAAGACAACCCATTGGAGGGTTCCTTAATCCACTAACAACCTTAATAATGTATTAGGGGGATGGGTAGAATTCACATTAAACAAGATAATGGATGCCTCACCCATTTCCTATAGTGCTTGTATAGGCTAAGGATGGGTTGAGAAGGCCTGGTTTGAAAGATCAACTTCCTTGTCATCATGAAATGAATGTTAATTTTGCACATGTCACCCTATGGAGCCATGACCTAGTGAGAGGTTTATCAGGACAAGCATAGATGGGGGATGGCGTCTAGTGAGAGACTGTTAGAACAAGCCATGCTAATACCATGCGATGACACTCCTCCCTATTGCAGTCTAGCACTCCCTAGTTGTATTCCTATTTTTGTTGTGTATGTATTCGATTGAGTTTAAGCAAGAGAAAATAGTACAAAGACCCCTTATGAGCTATGGTTTGGAAGAATTCCTACCAAGTCAAGTAATTCACAGTATTCAGAAGCAAATGTTATATCAAAAGAGATGAAGAAACCTTCGGTAAGTTTGATGCAAGAAGTGATGAAATAATTTTTCTTAGATATTCTACTAAAAGAAAAGCATACAAATGTTTCAATAAAAGACTGAGAAAAATTCTAGAAAGTGCAAATGTCAAGGTCGATGAGACAATGAAGAATTCAATTGACATTAATGGATATGTATTTGATGAACCTGATCGTGTAAGAATTGAAGAGATTGTCGAAGACCAAGAAAAGGATGAGCAAGAGAAGTAGAATAAACATAATGAAAGAGAAGAAGAAGCTCTAGTGGTGTCACCTAAGACACCTAGATATGTGCTGAAGAATCAATTAGAAAGTCATATTATTAGAGATAAGACTAAAGTTGTATTAACTAGAAGCATAGCTGCTTTTGAAGTAAATCTGTGTTTATTTTCTGAGATTTAACCAAAGACTATAAGTGAAGCATGTGAAGATGAACATTGGATGGAAGCCATGAAAGAAGAACTTATGGAAATTAAGAAGAATAAAAATTGGGAATTGGTCCCAAGACCAACAGATAAAAATATTATTGGATTGAAGTGGGTATTCAGGAATAAGTTGAATGAGAATGGAGAAGTGGTTAGAAACAAACCAAGGCTTGTGTGTTGTAGTGTCAAAAAATGTCGTCAGGGACATTTTCACACTCGTTTGGCCCCTCCTTGCCAAATTGAGCTTAATGATGCCTTGATTTAGTGTTGTAATGTGTTTAAAACATTCACATTAGGTCTTGGGACCTTGTTAACAAATGAATTTAAATGGTACCTTGCTAAAGTGTTGATAAGTGTTGTAACACACTTTCACACTTTTCTAAGATTTTATTAATTGACGAAACTTAATAATTTTTTTTTAACCTTAATCTTGCCTTATTTAAAGTGTTGTAAAATTTTGTAACAAACTTTCACATTTTTCTAGGGTTGTCATTAATAACTGGTCTTCCTTATGCTTTAATTGGCCCTATTTTGCAGCCACAAGCATCATTTAATGCATCTTTTTGAGGATAATACCAACATAAATCAATACCCAATCATAATTCAAGTGTTTTAGGTTGAATGGCCTTAGATTTAGTGATTTGAGACTCATTTTCCACCTTGGGCGAATGAGTCCCACCTAGATTTTTTGGTTTTGAACCTGGTTTTACACATTTCTAAGTTTTTTAAAATTTGGTTCCATACATTATGCCTAATGAGACTCATTCACTACCTTGGGTGAATGAATCCTGTGTGACCCAAGATCAAAATTAATTTAAATATTTGGCGGGGTTTTATCCTCCTAGATCTAATGTTGGCTTGTAGTGTTGTAATTTCAAGTACTCTTGCATAATTAAGTATACATACAAGTTTCTTTCACTGATTTTACACCTAGAAAGTTGAATGAGCATCCTTATAGAAAAGTTTAGTTCATAAGAGAATTCAAGCATTCACAAGATCATTCAAGAGTCTTAAAGGGTAGATTATTAACCATTTTAGAGTAGCATTCAAGTATCAAGCATCATTCCAAGGACTTCATGCATAATGTTTGTTTTTGAGCTAACAATTGTGATGTAGGGTTTTATGATTCAAGCTAGCACTTCATTCAAGATCTATCACCTTCAAGAAAGTTCAAGATATGCATCCATTGGAGCCATCTCAAACATGTTTGTAGTGTATTATTGATAGGGTTTGGTGAGTTGAAACATCATATTTTTTTCATTCATGATTCTCGATTTCTATTTTATTCTATTTCAAGGTTTGATTACCAAAATGAGGTTTGACCAAGGAAAACCTCTATCCACTATCAAAACAACATTTTCCCTTCTCTTTAGTGGATGATTTGCATGTTTAGATTGATGAAACATTGAAGTGTAAGATTGAAAGAAAGCTGTCAAAGTGCCTAAAGTTGTCATCAAGCATTGGAGAACATTGGAGAACACCTATAGGTTGATTTACAAAGATTTGGATCCGAAAACTTACAGAGGCAGATTAAGTAGACTAAGGAGAGTAGATTCAAACCTTGAAGTTCTAGAAAACCTTAGAACTTGATTGATTCACCACTTCTGAAAAATGAGTCCCAATTTTGGTCACAAATCAGGTTTTTGCAGATTCAGATACCCATTTGGAAGATTCCCATTCTTTCACATAAACCTAGATTTTGGACTGATTTTCCCAGCTTGGCGAATGAGTCCCACTCAAAATTAAAGGAAAAAGTTCTAGTGTTTTAGACCTCCTTCTAGTCATCTTCAAATTCCTAGGTGAACCATCAATTTTGAGGGTGTCTATGGACTTCTCTTGCTCTCTTAGGATCTTTCACCTAAAAGGAGAGAGATAGAATCCTAAAATTGAGGTGGCTCACTCAAACTAAGATATGCAAGATGGAATTATGACTAAATGCAATGCTCTTAATGTAACTAAGCTATGAAATTGATTGATTATGAATGCAAAACTAATGAAATATACAATATTTGAAAACATAGCAAGGTTTGCAAAAATCTTAGAAAGATGAATAAAAACACAAATGAAACTAAAAAGTTCAAGCTGTAATTTAGAATATGTGCACCTGTGAGACTAATGAAGACTAGAAAGCACTCTAGAAATCTGGTAAATTTGAATTTTATGTTGACTGGGACTCATTCACTATCCATGGAAAATCAGCCCACTTTCAATTTTCTGCAAACTCAGATCTCAGACATGCACCTTGTCACCTGTACAACACTTCTTAATGGAAACCCAAATCAGGATCTCATAAAATTTCTACAAAACAACTTAAAATTGGTTGTCTAATGGTGATTTTTCCTTATTCAAACCCCTAATTGGGTAATCAAACCTTAAATAGACAAAAATATGCATAAAACCCTAGCCTTAAGTGTGTTAAATACTAGGAAAATCTGAAGTATGTGAAAACCCTCTTCTATTGTGCTAGAATAAGATGTGCAAATGTGATTTGAATGATGCAAGACTTCAACCCTAGAAACCCTACAACATATCAAATAGATGTGAATGGCATGCAAAAGTAATGCACACCTTAAGTGTGAAGATAAAGAGAAGATGGAAGATGGAATCACTTTGGAAACAAGTATTTAGGTGTGAATTGATGGCTAGTTGCATCTCCTCAACCTATATTTCCCCATGATTTACCATAGGCATCCATAAAAACTCTTTGCAATGTTGAATCTTGATCAAGAAGTGAGTTTGAAGACCTGCAAAAACCCCCAGTTTGTTTTCCTAGAGCTTCAACTTTACTATAAAAAGCAAATAGAACTTGTGGAAGATTCCTAAAACTTAACTTTTGAAATTGCTTTGTAAAATGACTAAGATATGTGAAAAATGACCTAAAATGTGTATTTATAGGCATCAACACCTAATTTTATCGTTATTTAGACCTAAGAGGCCAACATCCACCAAAAAATTAAGTTGAATTAATTGAATTCTCGCTAAAAATTGAAATTTCCCTCAAAAGGGACTCATTCACCACCCTTGGAAAATGGGTCCCACCAAAGGGAACTCATTCTCCCAAGGTTACGAATGGATCTTGGTAGTGGTTTTTGAAGGTGGGTTTTCAGGATATGAATGAATTGAGTGTTGTTTGTCAGGATTTAAGTGATTTTTTAAGTGAAACAAGCCTCTAGATAAAAAAATAATGGGTCTTAGGGGCTTATTAATGTTTTTTTGAGAGATGAATAATGCAAGGGTCCTCAAAAGTAGGTCTAAATTAAGCATGAAATTGTCTCTTTTCTCAAGAGTATCCAATTTTCTACACCACACTAGGTTGCATACGTTCAATTTGGTAGCTTTCTATTTTTTTCATTTAATTTTTTAGGTCATTTAGTAAATCATTGCATCAAACTAGGTTTAAGCATCCTATCTTGCATTGCATTTGTCTTTTCAAGTTCCTATGTGGTGGTGAACCCCTCATTATTTTATATTTAGCCCCTAGAACAACCCTATTGCAAGATCTATTTCTCCTTTGCATTGAGATCTCTAGGGTTTGTTCTTGAATGAGAGAGAGTGAAAATTGTCATTCTAGGTCTTAAACCCTAGAAAAGCACACAATTTTCCACCTTTCATTTTGGTCAACTTGCATTTAGAACATCATAATTATTATTTGAAATGCATCATCATCCTAGATCTTGCTTGTATTAACATTGCATTAGGGTTTGCATTAGATAATTGGCATTTAAGGGTTTCAAATTTTGCATTAGTGAAATTTCATATAGCTTGCATTTTTGCATCTCATTTCACTAAAAATCAAACAAAATATGCACTTGCACTTAGTTTTCAAATCATATAACATAACAATCATAAAAATCAATTGAGATTTTCTAAATTTTTGAAAAAAAATCCCTACTAGGACTCATTCACCACCATGGGAAAATCAATCCCTTTGTATATTTTGCACTACATTTTTTAGAATGCAAAGCTCTATTTCTAATTTTCATATTTGTTGTTTATAGCTTTCTATTTCAGTTAACTTAATTTGTGTTATAGTCATTTCATTGTTCTTAGCTTATATTGCATTTAGTAGTCCTTGTATAAGTATTTGGTGTCCTATTGCTAATACTATAGTGAGACAAAGTTCGAGACTCATGTCATCCCACAATAGCACAATCATTGTAGATCTTGGGTTGTCTAGCTCTTTCACTCCTAGTATTGACAGTAGTACACTAGGTATGGACCATACCCTTAACAACTCTTTGCCTTCAAGTAGTGTGATGTATACTGAGCTAAGGAATGATAGCATCCCACAAGAAAACATAATCCAAATCCATGAAGACCTAGCAAACTTACAACAACAAGTGCAAAATGAAAAAATTTCAACTATCACAATACCTACTATAGACAACATTCATTGCATGCTTGAAAGTGAAGATGGAATTGACCTGGGAAAAGCATAGTTCAAATCTTTGGAAAACACCTCACTTCAACCACTAGTTTTCCTTTACCTACTAAGAATGTCACAAGTCAAGGAGGAACCCAAATTCTTCCTCCCACAACAATTGCATCTATTCCCACCTATATCAATCCTCAAGTCATGACAAAAATGCAACCAACTAGTAATGTGATTCCTTCCTTGGGAATTTCCACTAGCATCCCTAGT
The DNA here is from genome assembly GCA_007258455.2 of Sequoia sempervirens. Lineage (NCBI taxonomy): Eukaryota > Viridiplantae > Streptophyta > Pinopsida > Cupressales > Cupressaceae > Sequoia > Sequoia sempervirens. The sequence goes on from VDFB02146983.1 coordinate 18,053, forward strand.
ACCTTTGTGGTATTGCACATCATATCTCCTACCACTTTACCACCTATAAGCATTCCATTCACTTGTCCTTCAAGCACATACACCCCTTAACATTTTTCACCTCCATCTCACAGTGACCCCCTCATAAGTCAACTCTTCCAAACTGTTTCATCCCTTTAAAAATAAATTTCCACCATCAACCAAAATCAAAATGGCCCACCTACATACTATGTCAAAATCAATCCATTATACTTAGAGATATTACGAACATTGATGCGACAAGGTGTAGAGGTGCCTAGATTCAATAAATATGGAGGAAAGGGAGATCCTTCTAACCATGTTAATGCTTATGCTACCTTATGTGGTGAATTTTTCCTTGATGATAAACTCTTGGCTAAGATTTTCCCTAGGTCCTTGAAAGATACTACCTTGGAATGGTTCTTTTCTTTACCGAATAACTCAATATGTTCATTTAGTGAACTTGTTGAGGCATTTGTTAACAATTTCCAAGTGAATATGACCCCTAAGATGACCTTGGTTGATTTGATGATATTCAAATAAAAAGAATACGAAAAGATAAATGACTTTATCTGACAATATCAATGGCTTTATTGCCAAATAGATGTCAAGGTCCCCGATCTTCAACTTCAAAAGATGTCCATAGAAAATTTGCAAAGTAAGATACAAGACAAGGTTACCTTGATAAAATTTCCCTCCTTTATGAACTTGTGTACTACCCTCCATGAAATTATCAAAATTCAGTTAGTAGTCAAGATACAAAATCCACTTCTTGAAAAACTAAAAAATATGAGCTCACAAACCAAAATAATTCCCAAGCCTTTAGAAAATAGAACAAAGGGTTCCTTCAATTCAATACCCCTCAACAAACAACTCAAAATGTCAATAGCCAAGTAGCTGAGTAAGGTCATGATACCCTTTAGCTATGGGGACCTAAAAAAGACAATTTACTCCCTTACCTGACACCCTTCATGACACCCTATCGCAACTTTTAGAATAAATAATGATTACCTTACCTCCTCTTAAAATACCTAATCCTAGTAAACCTTTTCCCCTAAACTTCAGATCAAACACTTATTCCCATTTTCACCTACAAAATGGACATGATACAAAACATTGTAAGCATCTCAAACATCTCATACAAGACCTCATTGATTCTAGTCATATTTCCATTTGAGGTGTTAATAATCAAGGAAACAAGTTTATTGCCCCTCCTAACCAAAACTTGCAAATTTTTACCAACCCTATGCCTAAACACAATATTTCATTTTTCAAAGCTAGTGAAACTACAAAGATTGATGTGATGAATGTTGACACGAATGATGAGAACATAGATACAATTCAACAAAGTCCTACGGATACTGTTCATCAAGAAAAAAATCCTTTCGATGGTTTGGTTACATTAGTTGAAACTCTTCATTGTAAGGGTTGACCTAAAAATCCTTGACATTGCTTTCACCTCTAAAGATATACATAAACATGCACTTGATGGTCCTCTTTATATAGACAACCGAATCTATGACAAGCCCACTAATGAGATACTAATAGATCTCGTTTGTGGAGAGAATTTGATCACTGAGGAATTCTTACTTCTGCATGAACTCTATCAAGATATATGCGATACACTGAAAGCATGGATCAAGACACATAATGGTTTCTCTTGCCCTATGATAGGATCGATCACCTTAGCATTATTGTAATTTACAGAGCAATCAAATTAATTTCCTTTACATTGTAATCATCTATTTATACAAGAAGATAGGCTATCCATTGCCTTGCTCTATGAATGCAGTCCCTTCGATTGTGTATAAATGCTTAAAGTTTCCCTTTGACAATGAAATTTTCACTGTCCATCATAGTGGCTTTAACTCATTGTCCTCCAAAGGAAACTTTCCTTTATATTTCTTTTGGATCAAGCCTATAGAGCCTATAAAACCATGATAAGAATTCTTTTTCTTGTCCTATCGAAGGTTCAAGGCAAAGAAAATAGCAGAATTATCCCTCCGAAACATGTCTCCGTTTGGACCTACCATCCTAGAAAAAACCATGATTGAGCCTAATGAAACTCCCAACAACCAAGACCAACCTAAGATAGAACCTTCACCTTTTTCCTACAAAATACCAAGAGATGATGAAAATAATCTTGTTGTGCCTCAGAGAATAAAACAAGTTTACAAAGTCAAAGATAAAGTGGTTGAGCAACCTCTCGTGGTTCCTTTTGTTCCTCCCCTTGGGGAAGAAAAGAAGCCTATGGTTGACCAACCCACTCCTACACAAAAGCAACTTGAAAATAGAACTAAAAGAAACAAAGGTTCTAGAGGGCGTAGGCTCGGACCAATTTCATGTGAAGCTAGGCTATCCATGGCTTCGCTCTATGAATGCAATCCCTTCGATTATGTATAAATGCTTCAAGTTTCCCTTTGACAATGAAATTTTCACCATCCATCATAGCTATGGCTTTAAATCATTTCCCTCCAAAGGAAACTTTCCTTTAGATTTCTTTTGGCTCGAGCCTATAGAGCCTATAAAACCATGAGAAGAATTCTTTTTCCCATCCTATCAAAAGTTAAAGGCAAAGAAAATAGTAGAATTATCCCTCTGAAACATATCTCCATTTGAACCTACCATCCTAGATGAAACCATGATTGAGCCTAAAGAAACTCCCAACAACTAGTACCAACCTAAGACAAAACCTTCACCTATTTCCTACAAAATACCAAGAGACAATGAAAACAATCTTGTCATTCCTAATAGAATAAAACAAGTTTACAAAGTCAATGAGAAAGTGGTTGAGAAACCTCCTGTGGTTCCTTCTATTCCTCCTCTTAGGGAAGAAAAGAAACATATGGCTAACCAACCCACTCCTACAAAAAAGCAAGTTGAAAATAGAACTAAAAGAAATAGAGGTGCTAGAGAGCATAGGCATAGACATCATGCCCTTTCTCACAAGTTAAATGATGAAATAAACAAATAAAATCAAAAAATACAAACCTAACTAAATCCATGCATGATGAGCCTGCCCCTTCGCCAAAATAAAAATATCTTGCAATGCAATGTTCAAGAGTTGAACCCTTCCTTAGACATTATCATTTGACCTCCTGTTGTGATTAACTTAGATGACGATGAGGAAGTTGTTAAAATTGATGAAGAGGTGCAAAATGAATTGAATACATTGCTTTCCTCTTCCAGGAGCTTAAATGAAAATTTTCCTAAGAAGAGAGTTGAACTTGGTGATGGTCCTAGTTTGAAACTAGCTATTGTCCCTCTAGCTAGTTGTCTGCCTTCTGTATACAATACACATGATTGTGATGCAGACAACCTACTCATTGGTTGACTTGCATGTTCCTTACTAATCTTTTGCATTATCCCTCATGATGTTCTATTTGATGTATCTATCTCTCTTTGTGGAATTCCTCTATTTGTACCTTCATTCTTCTCTATGTCATAAACCTTTTATCTTTTTCCCTCTTATCTTTTCATTTGTCTTGTTTTTTCCTTTTGGGGATGATGCAAGGCGTTAATATGTTCATGTCCCTTCCATGTTGACCCAAAATATTTTCTCTTCCTTTATCTTTTCATTTTTCTTACGTTTTCCTTTTGGGGATGATGCAAGGCATTCGCGACATTCATGTCTCTTCCTTGTTGACACAAAATATTTTCTCTTCCTTTGTCTTATGTTTTTCCTTTTGGGGATGATGCAAGGCATTGAAATTCGATGTTTCTTCCATATTGACTCAAAGAGTTCAATCCACAATAGTTGTTTACAAATTTTATGAGGAAGGAAATTTCATTTTTCTTTCTTTCCCCAAACTCAACGGGTTCGGTTGAACTCAATGGTTCGGCTGAACCACATTTCATGTTCAATCGAACCCCCAAAACATAAACAAAAAAATTAATATTTTAAGGGGTTCGGTCGAACATGGGTTCAACCGAACCCCCTCAAATAAGACATAAAAAATAGATGAACTTGTCACTGTCATTTTTTTTTCTTTTTTCTACTTTCCCTGTGCTCTATGCATGTGGTGAATAGAGAATGTGATCTGCAAATAGCGAACAAACTCGACTTCATCTCTCTAGTGAACAGAAAACTCGACTTCATCTCTCCACAATTCATCAACCCAACTTGCATATTGAGCACCAAGTTTGTCAAATTAAAATTTCATAGACTTCAAAATGCATTTGTTTACTAAATTTCTAAACCCTAAATATGAAATTTTTCAAATTTGTTGAATTGAAACTGCATTTTTAAAAGTTTCTAAAGCCTTTTTCAACATACACTATTTCTATGATACATTTCTCCTCTGTCAAAATAACATGCCTGTCTATGCTTCCACATTTTACCATACATTTCTACCAAGGCACCTCTAATTTATTTGAGGCATTATATCAAACAGTTCATTAACAAATTTATTTGAGGAATTATATCAAACAGTTCATGGTAATTTTGATGGAGTATGATAGAAATAGTGTTTCCATTGTATGCACCCTATATCAAACAGTTCATTAACAAATTTATTTGAGGAATTATATCAAACAGTTCATGGTAATTTTGATGGAGTATGATAGAAATAGTGTTTCCATTGTATGCACCCTATATCAAACAGTTCATTAACAAATTTATTTGAGGCATTAAATCAAAAACACTATTGGAGATTTATTTGAGGCACTATATCAAAAACACTATTTCTATCATACTCCCACATCAAAACCTATTAAATTTATTTGAGGCATTATATCAAACAGTTCATTAAAAATTTATTTGAGAAATTATATCAAGCAGTTCATGATATAAAGTTTAGAGGTGCATACAGAAATGGAAACTGAATAAAACTCTTCATATTTTCCTTTGAGTATTATAACATTACTCCAAAAATGGTTGGTGAACTAAATGTATGAATCGAAGAATAAATTTAGAGGAAAGAAACTAGATTTTTTGAATGAAATGTATAATAAAATAGTTCTATTAGGATTAGAAGGAATGAAGGTATTATTAAATTTTCTAGTACATTAGGAAAATATAAAAATATGTCTACTTTACTATATATATATATATATATATTTAAAACTATTCTTCATATATCCATGTTAAAAATATTAAAAATTAAATTACATAAATAAATTTTAAATTTTACAAAGAAATAAATGAATTTGACTAAGAGCAAATATTTAAAATATAGCTATCCTCTTTGCAAAATCCAATTTGATTTGAGACATTTATGGACAAAAAATATGGATGAGCATGAGGTAAGTAAGAAAGAATAACCTTAATTTATATCTTCCCTCATCAAATAATTTCATGTTTAAAGAGTTTCTTAAGGCATATCCAATTATGAAAAACTATTATATACTTGTTATAACTATATTAAAGTATATCATGAATAAATTGAAAGGATAAAGAGTAAATCACTAAAAACACATACATAAATCATAGAAGTAAATTGATTAATATAAGGAGATTCAAGTGGTTGGATAATTTTTTCCAAGGAGTGGAAGAGGTTAAAAAGGAATCATCAAATAAATATAATATTTTAAATACTTTAAAAGAAAAATGCATTTCTCCCTGCTCTAAATTCAAATGGTATTCCTTCTAAGATGATAATAATTGAAAAAGAAGAAAATAATCATTATGAAGATCAAGTACCATTGATAATTTTTAAGAGATCAAATAAAATATTCAACAACAAAAGAAAAAAGAGAAAATAGTTAATGCTAAAGAAACAACTACAACCAAGATACTATGTTATAAATTCTCCTCTTATGTAGTCTTCATTTCCCTATAAATTGTGGCCTCCTTGTACAAATTAGCTATTGATCACCATAGTGAAACAAATTTAACATTTTGAAATGGTTAAACATTATTATTATTTTTATTTGTATAAGTATAATTATTATGGGTTCATTTCTCTTCTCCTACTCTTCCTAATAAGGTTCTATTTTACAAGCCTCATATAAATGTTAGGGTTCTAACTTCTAAAAATTGAATAGTGTCAACTTAATCACATTAGACAATGCTCCCCTAGTATTAATGGGGCCAACTTTTTATCTATCAAACTCAGCTATGTTTACATTGAATAAGAATTTGATACGTTTATCCTGATACTTGAACTAAGATATCTCGGCTCTAATTTTAGTCATTTTATCTCAAAATTATTGGTGACAT
>VDFB02146984.1:0-17633 GCA_007258455.2 Sequoia sempervirens
CCCCAGATCTTGTTAAAATTCCCAACTCCTCCACCTATATTGTATGTTGTATGATGTGGGGAGGGAGGCTATAGCAATGATAGGCTAACGAAGGATCAAATTATCCTCGTAATTTTCATTTAGCAAGGATTTAAAATGGAATGACCATGGAACAAAGTATTATTTAGAGTTTAAAATCTAGCCTGGAACGGACCGCAATGTGGCTGATCAGTCAAGAGTTGCATCATCTTAACTTGTGGAGTGTGAAATAATCCTTCGCTTTTGTTAAGGAAGACTTTGTACCCAGGTTGGATGAAGGCTTCGGATGTCATTTTTCTGTGGTGAAATCAACATGAAAAAGGCCAAAGTGTTTAGTGTAGCCATAGATCCACTCAAAATTGTCCAGAATAGACCACACGTAGTAGCCCCTCACATCTACTTCTTTTCTAAAAACAACAACACTAGTACCCTCAATTTGAGCCAAAAACTAATGGAAAAGAATTTGAATCGAGTAGAAATTGTATAGGCATATGATTATAATACTCTATGGGCACTGCCAAATAGGTTAAGTAGCTTTTCATATTCTCTACTCTTCCAACATCATTTAGAGCATCTACCAGTGGAGTTGATGAAACATTCCATTTAGCATAAGCTGTGTGCACTTTCATATATAAGAACAACTTTTCCTGAAAGTTCATTTGATTGCCATTGTACTTTTAATAACCTTTATATGCTCTAGACTCTTTCAACTTAAAAACCTTGGAGACTGCCCTTTTTTGATCACCCATAATTTTCTGCCCTCCTATGGTCTTTGGTCATATGATTGTCCCGCTGTTTTTTGCAAAGGTCTGAAACTTTGAGTGCCATGAAACTGTCATATAGAACATTTATTGAATATTTTTTATCCTTTTGCTCAGATAGGGTTTTGAACTTGACTTGATAGTCCTATGGTATTGCTCACTGTTTTGTCTGACCAAAACACTGTCCTTGTGAACTGTCTTCAAGACTATCCTCTACTCCCTTCATTTGACTGTATATTGTCCTTTGAGTATAGGTAGCATTGTTCATATTATAGTTCTTTGTCAAAAATCTGCCCCTGCCACCCTTCTCTACATTGCTCATGACTATTAATTCAAACTTCAAAGGTTTTGAAGGGACTGTCCATTTGATTTGACTGTGCATTTAAATCATCTTTGTCATTGATGCTTGAAGACTCATGACTGACCACTTTTGAACCTTGAGACTGTCCTTTTCATTGTGCATGATGACTATCCTTGAATAAGATTAAAGGATTGTCCCTTGGTCAAATGCCATGTCCTTTGAAATTGAAATGGGTTTTGTGCCTTTACCATGTTTGTATGGACTGTTTGTTTGATATGTCCATTTATGTACTATTAACAGTCATTTAAGGTTCTTCATGAATTTTGTAGAGTATATGACTGATCTTCACTGATTACTGTGATCCATTTATGAATGTGATCTATTTGATTACTTTGAATCTTTGCTCCTTCCTACAAAACTCACATAGCCACAGTCCACGTTTCATACATTTTTATGACTTATACTATCATCCCATGCATGCATTTAGACTGTTATCTATCCCCTCTACTTCATGGATGTCCTTTGATTAACTATCTTATTTCCTTATTGTGACACTTAAAAGCATTGTTACCTAGGGTTTCACTATCATGAAAACCCTAAGGGTCTGCCCTTGGTGAATGTTCATTCCTTTGCACAGTCCATACTCACTGTCAACCTTAAAGGACCACCCTCTTGCAAATTATTCCTTAGTTCTTGATTGCTAAGACTTGCATGAAATTTGATGACTGTGATTTATATTCTGAGTTTTCCCTTCAAGCCTTTAAGACTTTTGTTCACTGCTCTCTTTGATTGATCCACCCTTATGTCCTCACTATTGTTCTTACAAACTTTGTCCTACTATGAAAAATCACTGTCATGAAGTGATAGTACAGTCATAAAGGCTGTGACAGTTGCAAATCGCATTCACAAGCTCTTCAAGTACATAGACATATCTACATTTGACTGCCCTCTTTTGATTTGACTGTTATATTTGAAGCCTTCTTTGTTAAAACTCATGACTCTGCCTTATCTTTTGGACACTCCCTTAAGACAATTATGACTGCCCATTAGAAATTTTTTGAAGAGGAGCACCCATGATTGGTGACTGTCTTCATTTCATAGATCTCGTTAAAATGACTTTCCTTGACATTCTTGCTTGCTCTTTCCATGAATGGCTGTGATTTCTCTCTTGATGACTGTCCATGAAGGTTATCTGTTGTCCTTTTACATCTCCATAGATCTTGGCTACTTTCATTCCCTCACAATGTGCATCTTCCCTTAACCCCTTTGTGACATGGTGACTACCTCTTGACCTTATTATAGACCTGCCATTGTCTTTATGGATTGGTGATTGTCAACTTGGAATTTGTCTGACCCTCTGTTAATTACATTGGAAGATTTGATATACTTGCTTCTTGCCTGCCTTTAATTCATTGTCCTTAATTGTGATTGGTTGTCCTCTACTTGTCATGCACCATTTATTTTTCCATTTTAATCTCTACCCTTTTAGACTGTTGATGTCCTCTTCATTCTAATCTGTGTCCTTAACTTGAATATTTGATGGAAACCTAATAATTAAAGGTCACTCTCTATCAGCTCTGCCCTACTGTCATGCATTGGCTATCCATTTTAATCTCTCACTGTGACTGTCACAACACAATCATAAATGTCATAGATTATACTTCAATGTGATGCATTGTTTTGTCTTCCTTGCAATGAAGGATTGCCCTTGCTCCTCATTATAGTCATAAGAATAATATATGCATTCTTAAATGTTTATAACTCCTTTATTGCCTTTTACTATTATTTGACCTTCATTCGCGAAAGCTCCTTGTTAACACTTCACTAACTTCCCTGCTTGGACAATTCTCCTAAAAACTTCCTTTCAACACTTATGTGATTGTGGGCCTATCCTTCATAGTCATAAATGTCGATGATCCTTAAAATATGATAGTCGCTTTTTTTGATAACCTATCTTGCAAGGTTTTAAACTATCTCATTCTCTTATGCCTTATTAAGTAGGTGAAGCTGTTCTTGTATCTACATACTCATGGTGGATTTCTCTCTTTTGATTTAGAGCTTTTATTCACTTGATCTTGTGTGACCTCCAGTCCTTAGAATAAAGCGTTGATGTAGACTGAGGATTGATGTTGAATGATTTTCTCCATCTTTTGAAAATCTCATGAGAAATTTCATAAGCATCTTTCCTATTAAATTGAAACCCTCTAAAGCTATGGCAAGCTCAAAGTACTGGTAGTTGACACAAAATATTAATGTTATGGAAACTTCTGGTTCATCCTTCCAGCCATGAGTGAAGACATAAATTAATATAGCCTATCGGCTATTTATTTATATGCGATATTTAATGTGAAGGGGTGCTTCACTTGGCAACAATGTAATTTCTAAAAGGGCCAGCCTTCCTTGTAATTCACATATTTTAATTGTAATTATATCTCTCTATTTTGGCCGACCTTGTACATGAAGAGGTGCGACCTCTCTCTCATTGTGTATTTATACAAGGTCATTTCCATCCTTTCAATCATCAAGCAAGTTTAATTCTCTCCTTCATTCAAGTGCGAATTTTCTCCAAGAGCAGATTGCGAATTTCTCTGAGTGCAGATTTAGGTTTCAAGGAAGGGCAGATTATTATCTGTTTTGCATCTAAAGTTGGTGCTGAATATTGGCCTTGTGATTGGCCTCATTGTAAAGAGAATTGTTGCCACTATTTATATATATAAGAGAAATCTTTGTTGCTGGGTTTTTCTCCCTCAAGAGGAGGGTTTTCCCAGGGTATCTGCTGTGTTATTGTGTCTGATTTTGAATTAAATTTCTGTGCATTAAATCTGATCATAAAACTAACATGGTATTAGAGCGGGTTTGAGAAGATCATGATCAGATTTACAGCGATACTCTTTTCTCTTTGTCTTAATTCTTTGTCTATCTCTACATCAATCAAGATGGTGAACGGATTGAAGATCGAAGATAGACTTGAGGGAGCGTCAAACTACACTTCATGGAGGTTTAGAATCATGCTCACATTGGAGGAGAATGATTTGGCAGAGTTTGTGGAGACCAAAGTTCCCAAACCTAAAGAGGAAGAAGAGAAGTTGCAATGGAAGAAGAAAGACATCAAGGCGAAGAAGTTGTTGGTTGATTCCGTCAAGGATCACATTGTTCCAATTGTCTCCAAGTTGAAGACTGCAAGGGAGATGTTCAAGACATTGGAGGAAATGAACGAAATCAACAACACCAGCCGGGCACTTGCCTTGAAGCAACAACTTCATCATGTTAAGATGGCAAAAGGAGAATTTGTCATCACCTACTTCATGAAGATTTCCGAATTGAGAGATTAGCTCTCTACCATTGGTCATATTGTTGATGACAAGGATTTGACCATGTTGGCTCTTAATGGTCTTCCTTCATCTTGGGAGTCTTACATTCAAGGAATCAGCGCGAGATCGAAACTTCCCAAGTTTGATCGTTTGAGGGCGGACTATATTCAAGAAAAGTCTAGGTTGGCTGCGAAAGGTATTGATCGAAGCTCTACAAATGAAGACATTCATGTTCTTTCCGCTCTATCATCAGAGAAGAAAGGAAAAAGAGGAAAGAAAGGATACTTCAAGAGGAATAGAGATAAAGGGTCAGATGGTGCTCCCGCATTCAAGAAGAAATGGGACCTCTCCCAAGTCCAATGCTTTTGTTGTGACAAGTTTGATCACTATGCAAAGGATTGCCCAACTAGGCCTAATAAACATGCTTCATTTGTGGATATGAATAAGTTCTCTCCTCAGAAGGATTCTAGGGAATTTCTATTTTAAGTCATGGGCTTGTGTTCAAGTCGTGAAAGTTGTGTGTTGTTCTGTGCTCAAGAGCAATGTATCTTGCATCCATCAGAATATTTAAAGAGATAAGTATTCTTTGTTTGTTAAGTTATATCTTTTATTTGGATCACTTGTAATTAGTAAAGAGAGATAGTGGTTTCTCTTGAATTGTGTTCACTAGCATAAGATCCTTTGAAGACTTCATTTATTGCTAGTCTTTTCATGTTGGTTGTGAAGATTTCTGAGTGTGACTCTAAAATAAAAAGAGAATTGAAAGTTCGATGGTGATTGGTCAAATCGATATCATTCTCTAATGCATGATCTGTGATAGAGCCTTGAACTCTTGGAGAGAGTTGGTTCTACATGCTAACCACATAATGCATTCAAGAAATCTGTAGTTGTGCAAATTGTTTTTTTGTTGTGCTGAGTTTGGCACTCTCGAGAGGAGTAAAAGATGGAAGAAAGAGTTATATCAAAATTATATAAAGATAAGTTTCTTTAGCCCTTCATTATGATTTTTTTTGTTATATTTCTCTTTAGGCTGATTTATTTATTCATGTTTTAATATTATTCATAAATTCTTATGTGTTCATGCTATAACCTGAGATAGTAAACCTTGTATGATTCTAGTCTTGATATTTCTTTGGATAGTTATAAACTGTTAGTAATCTCTCTCTAAAATGCTTTGTGAACAACTAGAAGTAGGAAGGTGATGAGAGATTGCTTAGCGATGAAAAGCTTGAGGCATCTTATGAGGAAGTCATGCCAACCAAAGAAATGATCAAGCGTGAAGTCACAACTTGCAGCAATGGAACTGAGTTGGTGGTTAGAGGGAGTTCACTTCCAGAAGTCTTCTTTGCAATCTCTGAAGCAGGGATCAAGAGGGAGTTTTGTAACTCACTGAGAAGAAGTGAAGATTACTATATTGCAAGGCTAGGTGCTAAATCCTTAGAGGATCCCTTCAGCTGCTGAGATCAGAATTGCTCATCTGGATTTGATATTGGTAGCTCCACAAACCTACTCAGAATAGAGTGATCTGCTATGAGGTCAAGGAGGTCTACCTTGATCTCTCTACAGTACCAGAGGTGTGCACTAGAAAACATTTATCTAAGGCAAGCATTGCAGGCAATCTTGGATGATGAGGTCAGAAGGAGCCCTCTGCAGACCTAAAAAGAAGATGGTTGTGTTGCTAACGGAGAAGCCTCTGGATATTGTTTTAGTTGAAGTCACGTGATTACTTCGGTGTTGTAGGAAGCGGTCTTGATTGGCGTGTAGTACAAGGCCAGTATATTGCAGCTTGTATGCTTCGAGGAGCGGTGTGGCTGTAAGCTCCTTGTAGGATTGTTTGGACAATCAATGGAGTCTACTATCATTCATTGTGATAATCGAGTTGTGTGAAGCTTTTGTCAATCGTGTTCCTGATAGAACCAAGCACGTTGAGATCAAGTACCACTACATCAGAGACATGGTATTGCGGAAGGCTGTACAATTGAGGTACATCAGCACTGATGAGCAGACGGAAAATATTCTCACCAAGCCTCTTTCTAGGATAAAGTTTGTGTACTTTCAAGATAAGCTTGGTATGGTGGAGAATCCAGCCTTGATTGAGAAAGAGTCTCAGTATCAGTGAGCCTTGTTTAACGAGTTCTTCTCGGTGAGAGAAGTTCGAGGTGAAATCCCTTGTTAATGCATTTTCCTCTAAGATGGAGGAATTTGAGGTGCAAGCCCTTGTTAATGCATTTTCCTCTGAGACAGAGGAATTTGAGGTGCAACTCCTTGTTAATGCATTTTCCTCTGAGATGAAGGAATTTAGGAATTTTGGCCATTAATGCATTTTTCCTCACGAGATGAAGAATTTGAGGTTGAAGCCCTTGTTTCCACCCTCTGAGCTGAGTCATGGTGGATGTCATGTGTGTGACTCCATGACATATGTTGTACTTGTGTTTCACCCTCTGAGAGAGTCATGGTGAAAGTCACGTTGAGGTGACAACATCAAGCAAGTGATGAACACTTGTACTTACCATAGTATGGTTGTAGCCATTATGGTTGATATCGTGTTGAGGTGATATCTAATATCGCGATGAGTGATATTCTTCTTTTCACATTCGGTTGTAGCCAATGTGGTAGACATCGCGTTGAGGTGATATGTCTTGTGTAGCTGGAAGTTCTCTCCCTAGTTGAGAGGGAGTGTTAATGTTATGGCAGATTCGGGTTCATCCTTCCAGCCACGAGTGAAGACATAAATTAATATAGCCTATCGGCTATTTATTTATATGTGATATTTAATGTGAAGGGGCGCTTCACTTGGCAACAATGTAATTTCTAAAAGGGCTGACCTTCCTTGTAATTCGCATATTTTAATTGTAATTATATTTCTCTATTTTGGCCGACCTTGTACATGAAGAGGTGTGACCTCTCTCTCATTGTGTATTTATACAAGGTCATTTCCATCCTTTCTATTATCAAGCAAGTTCGTTTCTCTCCTTCATTCAAGTGCGAATTTTCTCCAAGAGCAGATTGCAAATTTCTCTAAGTGCAGATTTAGGTTTCAAGGAAGGGCAGATTATTATCTGTTTTGCATCTAAAGTTGGTGCTGAATACTGGCCTTGTGATTGGCCTCATTGTAAAGAGAATTGTTGCCACTATTATATATATAAGAATCTTTGTTCTTTTGGAGTTTTTCTCCCTTAGAGGAGAAGTTTCCTAGAATTATATATGTTATTATTTTGCTATATGCGATTTTGAATTAATTTTTCATTAAATTTTATCATTAAAATTTACACGAAAAACTAATGCAAAGTCTCAACCTCTTCATCTTCTTGTCTTTATGGTGAAATATTTGCAACCACTCCTTAAAACTCCATTCAAGCTCCTCCAATCTTCAGTTGCAGAAAAATGGAGAAACCCTGGCCCCTCTTCCCACGTGAAGCTTTCTCCTCCTCAAATTTCAGTGCCGAAACATCAAGTTCAACCTTCAACTTTGCTTTTCAACATGACTCCCTTGATTTGATTTTTCTTTTTGCTTTCTCACATTGTAGCATGCATTTTACAAAAAATTACTCTGTGTTCTATTTATAAAAAGGAACAGACCCCAGTTTCTTTAGTTTTTAACTTTCTTCCTTTGTAACTGAAAATTATTGCAACTTTTCAGACCTAAGTTTGTTACTTTAGAGTCTAGAGTATGGTTGCCATGAAATTTCAGAAAAGTAAAGCATTGTAAATGACCAAGATAGATTTGTGGGAAAATGCTTTATGCATTACCTTTATTATCTGTTGTGTATATATTACCCTTGGTTGTATCATGTATGGATATATGAATATCCATATGTTTTTTTTATCTTCCCTTGTCCAGGAGTGTGGTTTTCTGAAGCTTTTACTCATACAAGTGAATTTCATTAATGCATCCAAACTTCATTCTTGTTCTAACATAAGATATTAAGTTTCCCTAAGATAGACATCTGTGAATGTTATATCCACATGTTGATGGTTTTGCTTGCTTATATTTCATGTGTGTCTAAGTTTTGAGCAAATTCTATCTGGGTTCTGAGCAAATTTTGTCTAGGTTCTCCAAGGTTCGTCTCAGAAGAACCCACAAGGCATTTGAAGGACCCTGGTTGAATTCCCTGGAGGACTAGACCAGGACTAGGACCCCGTTTGAACCAAACCGGTACCCAGCAGTCCCCTACAAAGAACCAGTAACATAGAATTTTATTATAATTTTCAAAAATTCTTGGAGGAAGAGTTAATTTTAAACATATGTACTTTATTTTTCCTTGACATTTCAAATTCTTTTATTATTTTCTTCGAGGTTCCAAGCATTTTGTTCAAACCAAATCCGTGCTTAACTATATATGTAATGTGTCTATTGGGTGGCAAAGGTGTTTGTTATATTTTAAATTTTAATATGAATTTTATTGTAATTTTCAAAATTTCTCACAGGAAATTCTTACTCTAAACCTATACTCTGCTTTTCCTTGATATTTTGAATCCTCTTTAAAGGAAAACTAATTCTGAAGAATAGCATCCCTGGTCCTTCAAATCAAATATCTTTTGGAAGGTTGGGACAACCCGAGTTCTCATTTGTTTTGCTTGTTCTCTTCCAAATAGAATTTATTTAACGTTTAACCCTACTTTTTCAAGAAATTAGAATGTTAGGATGAAAGAGTAGAGTAAAATTTAGGCTCAAAATTATTCTAGAACACAAGAGAGTTTACTCACATTTAACCCTGGCTTTTCAAATATATAGAATGTGATGACAAAGGAGCAGAGTTGAATTTAGAGTTCTATAGAATAGTTCTATCTACTACATATCTCTTAGCAAGCTGACAAAGAGATTGTATTGTAGAAGACAAATGCTATCTACTTTATCATATCTTAAAATATTTTTTAAGTTTTATTTAGAACCTCTTTTTACTATGCTTTAATTTATAGAAAATATCATATAAACAACAGCTATTCTTCAATAATTAGAGTGCTGATATCAACACCCGCTTTGAATGGCATGCCATATATGGTGCTGTACATGTTCTTTATATATTGGAAATTGGCTTGCTTTAATTTACCTTCTTTCTAAATGCCATAATAGGCAAACAACTTAACAATTTGATCTTGCTCTTTGCAAAAAATGGTATCCGGATTATTTGCAATGACCATTTCACTATTACCTAAGCCATTATGTATTATATAGTTCCTAGAATATCCTGAATATTGCTAGCATAACTAATTAGCAATGATTTTACTATTGTGCACACCTAATTATTTAGGCTCACAGCCTTTTGAACCTTATTGTGCTTTATTTGATGCATAAAGATAGTTTCATTTGTTTACAAAAACAGGTTCCTCTTGAGCATAAAACAGCTACAATAAAGTCACACTGACTACCGTGTTGCACTGTTACATAGATGGGAGCCCAACTGTCTTCAAAGCTTCTTGGGATTCCCCCTTCATGTTGCAAGTATGATACTTTGAGTTTGGGTCTTGCCTTCCTTTTAACTGTCCTTTATATTTGTGCTCGTTGAGTAGCCTTGATGACTGTCCTTTGTATTTCTCATGACTGTCATAATTACTTTCATTGCCCTTAGTCACATTGCTTTCAAAGGCAACCATGTATTCTTTATAATATACCCGATTATTGCCCGAGGATGTGTCCCCTCTAAATCTGGCGTCCACAGCGTGAATGACGTTCTAAGTTTCAGCGGCACCACTAGTTTTGGTGGCTAGCGAAAGCTAGGGACGAGGATGTCGGAACGACATCCTGGCGGGATCTTGAGGATGCATCATCCCTTGGGCATCTCGAGGATGCCGAATTAATCTACGATTGGCAACAAATCAATGGTTTTAAAAAACATTAACCGCGGTTTTTATTGTTGACATTTTTTATTTGTACTTGTTTTGATATCATGCTACTCATTGTAATCATCTTTATGATTATATATTTTTGATATCATATAATAGAAATCTTCCATTTGCTGATTCGACAATTGTAGTATTGAGTATTCTATTCTAATTTCTCATTAGTAATTCGATATTGAAAACTTCAATGTTCAATGTTCAAGTATTTACTATTTAGTATTTCAATTTGGCATTTGCAATTTTGCTATTTTACTTCTTAATAGTCTTGTACATCTTTTCATAACTAGCATTTTATGTACCATATGTATAGTATATATATGTCACCCCACCCCTTGCGCCTTCCCTCGTGTCCCCACCGTCCCAAATTGAGGCCTTTGTCCCCATCTGAGCAGATCCCCCCATTTTAGGTGTCCCCCATCTATCTAGCAGTGGTGTAACATGCTAATATACTAGCACAGATATAAACTGTAGAAGCACATTCTTTAGATCTGCATTTGTTGTCCTAGTATCATTGAAATGTATAACAAGAAAAGTCAAAAATGACAAGAGCCCTTGCAGCAGATCATTATTCTTTGTCCCTCCCACTGAACTACCCTCTTCACTGTGCATTTTCATCATTTCATCTATCTTGACAACACTGTCTTCTGCTGTTATGTTGAAAACTATATCACTGCCTCCTCTAACTACTACCCTTATAAAGTGGACATAAGATACTTCAATAATTCATTTATTCAAAGACATTTTGAAACATTTGAAGACCCTCAAACCTGAACACGAAACTTTAATCAACATGAGAAACCTAGTGAGGCCATATTTAACCGAGGCAAAAATGTGGGCTAACACAGACAAAACCAAAGTGCATGCCAGACTTCTCAGAACTGTTGGCCAAACTATTTTTCTGTTACACTTTCCACTCACTCAGCCAAAGCCTTTTGAGTGGAGAGAGTGTTCTTTCCATCACATGAAAATTATAGCATTGCACTTGCACAAATAGGCAATGAACTAGGACCATCTTCTCAGTGAAGCATCTATTAAAAAAATAGGCAAGCGATCTGTAAATAGGATCTTGATACATGATTAGATGGTTGGTTATATCACTTTCAGCCAAGAAAATGCCAAAGATTTTGAAGACCCAACAATCCTTTGTTAGAAATTATTATATCATATGTTAGTAGATGGTCTTAAATATTTAAACCTATGTTTAAGAGTTGGATTGAGATTATTAGTAGGTAAATAAAGTTGAGTGAGGTTGCAACAACACTCATGTAGAAAAAAATTAGTGGAATTGTTTCCTAAGTTATACGATCACAACATCTAAGTTTTGTTGTGAGCCATCAAACCATGTAATTGTATAAATATTTCTCTATGATTGAATCAAATTATTCTAATACATTTTGCTCAAATTTGTTTCTTCATTTGGCATCATAGAAAAATTTGAGTGCAATTGATCTCCTACTAACTCTATTTATAAATATACTTGTTGCTCTTACGCTACTGCCCCACTATCCATAGATGTGAGTGGAATCTTTGCCTCTATTGGCCATGCTCACTTATGCATTTAACATTTATTCACTTATTTTGAAACACAAACCTCGACCAATCCTTGAATTCTTCTGATTAGAGGAGGCGCAGGGAATAGATGAAGAGTTTGTTAATTATAGTGGCCAATTCCTAGACGCTCCTACCATTCACACCATCCATGCCAAATTCAACATAAACACCACAATGCAACTTGTCAGCAATGCACTGGTCTATGTCAGTGAGTGGGATGATTTTGCAAACATCTACATCAACATATATACTTTTTTGGGAGCTCATTTTTGTCACAAAATATCCCTCGAGATGACAGAAAAGATGTTTGGAGCATCACAAAGACTATCTCACAGAGGAGGCAGAGGATAATGTTCTTGAAACTCTTGCAAGGGACAACAACAACATGAATTATTTGTTTCATCATATAGAGGACAGCAGTAGTTGAAGACACGAATACTGTGATCATGAAAAGATAATGTGATTGAAGTCTGATTGGAAGTGAGAACTTTGTGAATATTTGTATGACATTGGTCATAGTGATAATGTCAGTAGACAACGGTTTGATGTTTTGACAGATGCTTAGTTGGTGTCTAATGAACTCCTGATAATGACATGATGCTCTTTCTTGTGCAAATTCTTTTTATCCTTGTCCAAGTTCAATATTTGTGCTCAGTACTTACAATGCATATTTAGAGAACAATGATATTTTAGTTCATTTGTTTCTAACAATAAGTACATGGACAGTGATAGTATAAGTGTTCCTGTTTTTGGTAATGGACATTGGACAGTTTGTAGGAGCTTTGATTTTTATACAAAACAAGTGCATGCATGGGTTTGGAATCAATGCATTGTAGATGGTATCCAATATTCTCTTTGTACTTGCTGAGCATGTATTGGACATATGTCAGTGTCATAGAGTTATGATGCTTGAGAACAGTGACTTTGGTCTAAAAACACAGTGATTTACAAAGATAGTACACAGTGCTCTATGAAATTCTTTTTGACAGTATGTTGCAGTCTATATGGAGTTTGCAGGTGTTTCTTCATTCATCTTCTAAGGTGCTTGGACAGTGTGCTTGAGGTGAATGTTTGGTCATGCAAAACACACTGGACTAGGTCCCTCTTGGTTCTGCTGCTTGAGACAGTGTAAGTTCAGTTGTTGGTTGCTGTCTATTTGTTTTGCTTGAGTTTGTTTCTTCATTGTGCAACTTGTTAATTCATGAACAACGGCAGTCATATATACTTCACTGTGATTGTGGAACAATTTTTGATGCATGTGATGTCAATTTTGTTCTCACAAGGTGACAAATTCATGCTTGGCACAATACTCTTATGGGAGTAATATAAGACATCTGCTCTATGGTATAAAGTGGGCGCTTGCGCTATTGTAACAGTGACTGTAACTAAGTGTATGTTTAATGTTCATATGCATGATGGATGTGCTGTGACAGTGGATTTGTGAAAGTGCAATGATTATGGCATCCAGTTGAAAGAAAAGTGGCAATGATATGTGGAGGAGCTAAGCTCAATAACACATGCAGTCATCTCATGTATTGCTTTAGTCTGTTTGTTGTCGAGTATGTTAATCGTTGTCAACTCTTCATGTGCTAACAATGCTGGAAATGACAGTATATTCTTTTTGGGTGTATCTTTGACAGTTTTATATGTCACAATGCAACAGTGCTTATTCACATTTTTGGATAGTATGGTATGATGCCACTGGATATTCTCATGTTCTTTAGGACTTTTATTGTCAATTTCTTTCATGTGCAGTGTCTAATTACTTCTTGACAGACTAGCAATAGGATCAGTTGGTACTATCTATAGAAGATTTTGAGGATTTGGCTTATCACTGCCCTTATCTATCAATCCATGCATGCATAGTGCTAAGACCTGTGGAGAACTGAACAAGTTTTCATTGATGTCAAAGATCACAATTTCAGTATATTCATTCTTAGTCAGGGGGAGATTGAAGGTTGTTGCTTGATGAAGTACACGTACTATGTACAAGGATGATTATCAAGCAGTGACAATGAGGAGACCTTTCATAATGAGCAGACAGTGTTAGTTGTGTCTTCATTCCTTTAAGTGGTACTAAGAAATTATACTCAACTTCGTTGGGCTACTATCAAAGGGGGAGCTTTGGAATAGGATGCTCACACCCTTTGCTCAATCTAAATGCACCTCTATAGATTGTCTAGGTCTCTGGCACCCAGATCTGCATGTACATTAGATTTGTTCCCCAACCTTCTGTGTAGCTGCACTCAAAAGATGTTGACTGTGGTCCAATTTAGTAATTTCTTTGCTTGGAGGCTGTCAATCAGGGATCTCCTCCAGAAGTCTAAAGCCTGATCTACTGGCACCCAAGTACTATCATCAATTACAAGGCCTGTCAAGTTTAGTATCATCATAAACGAAAAAATGTAGACAATAACATTCAGCTATTATACAAATTGTTTCATTTTGTTAAAATGATTAAATTTCTTTCACATTATAACCAAATGTTGAACTTGATAAATATGAAGTTGATGCCAAATCAATATTGAAAAATACTGATCATGAATTCACAAGTCTGAATTTTTCCTTAATGGTATTCGATCTACAAGAGCAGAACATTTATTGATTTCGATGTCTCCAATTGTGGATCGGATCTACATTAAATATATAAGGAAGAGACACATCCCATGAGCGGACATGTCTCCACAAAGTGGAGGCATGTCCGTTCATGAGATGTCTCATGAATTGTGCCTTTTCATCTAAACTAAACACCCGATCACCAATTCGGAGTTAGTTACTTAATAAACATAAATGCTTACTAAGTTTGATCTGATTTTATCTTGCACAAATAAACAATATCCAATCTGGAAATGATCACCGATAATGATGCTCGATCGGGATCCTATATGAAACATGAAATGCTAATAATCCGCAATTAATAACCTCTAAATGCAGATCGATAATATACTTGGAATGTAGTAGATTTCGATATAAATGATGATGTATACAATTAATATATATATGTGTGTATACATATGTCAGTACATACTGACATATATATACACACACATATGATCATCATTTCTATATCTGACCGAAGCTACCATATTTCAACACTCCCTCTTAGCTAGGGAAGATAACACTAACCAAGTATATAGTGATATCACCTTACTCGTGATATCAGAAGATATGGTATGCTTCTAAGAGAGTCAAGTCACTTGACATTCTTCATAACACATCTTCATTATGGTATGTGCACTAACATCAAGTCTCATGATGTCTACCATAATAAATCATGGCATATCCACGGATATCAAGTCACATGATATCCATCATGATAGTGAAACTAATCATTGTAGAGTTGTCACTTTACAATGTCAAATACAAGTGTTCATTATCAGAAAGATCGTCACCTTTCAATAATGTACACAGGGGGTGAGGACCCATAAAGTCATGGAATCACACTCATGAAAAAAGAGTTTACACATTAAACATCTTTTAAATACATTAGTACAAAATAAACAATTTGAGTCTCAACAATAACTTACATTTCAACCATACCAAGTTTCTTCCTGAAGAGTTCAACTTTAACTCTGGAGAGAGGCTTGGTGAGCATGTCTGATGTTTGATCGTTTGTACTAATATACTCCAACTGGATCAAATTCCTTTCTACCATGTCTCTCACATAGTGGTAAGTAATCTCTATATGCTTTGATCTATCATGGAATACTAGATTCACTTAAAGCTTAATACAACTCTGATTGTCACAGAGGATAATAGTAGGATTCAGGGGCTCACCAAATAATCCCACAAGCAATTTCCGAAGCCATACTGCTTCTCTTGCTCCCATAGAGGCTGCAATATATTCGGCTTCTGTTGTACTCAGTGCCACAAAAGATTGCTTCCTGCTTCACCAAGATATTATCGCAGACTTCAACCTGAAACAACATGATCATCTTCTTTAGGTTCAGTAGGCTCCCTTTGAATCTTCAAGCACTTGCATCAACCTCCTGACCTCATCGTCCAAGATTGCCTGCAACACTAGCTTTAGAGAAATGGTTTCCAACGCATACCTCTGTAGAGATTCAGGGCTGTCCTCTTCAACCTCATCCCAGATCACTCTATTCTGAAAAGGTTTGCGGAGCTACCAATGTCAAATTCAGATGACAGGCTAGAGCAATTCTGATCTCAGCAGCTGAAGGGATCCTCTAAGGATTTAGCACCTAGCCTTGCAATACAGTAATCTTCACTTCTTCTCAGTGAGTTACAAAACTCCCTCTTAATCCCTGCTTCAGAGATTGCAAAGAAGACTTCTAGAAGAGAACTCCCTCTAACCACCAACTCAGTTCCATGGCTGCAAGTTGTGACTTCACACTTGATCATTTCTTTGGCTGGCATGACTTCCTCATAAGATGCCTCAAGCTTTTCATCACTAATCATCACCTTCCTGCTTCTAGCTGGAACTTATAGATTTTAGAGAGAGATTACTAACAGTTTATAACTATCCAAATAAATATCAAGACTAGAATCATACAAAGTTTACTATTTCAGGTTATAGCATGAATACATAAGAATTTATGAATAATATTAAACATGAATAAATAAATCAGCCTAAAAAGAAATATATCAAAAAATCAGAATGAAGGAATAAAGAAACTTATCTTTAATTTTTGATATAACTCTTTCTTCCATCTTTTACTCCTCTCGAGAGTGCTAAACTCAAAACAACAAAAGATAGTCTACACAACTACAGATTTCTTGAATGCAATATGTAGTTTAGCATATACAACATAGAATTAGGCCTCTCAAGGAACCATCTTAGTCCATGCACAGAGAGAATGTTATCGAAGTGATCATCCAATCACAACAAAAATTTGCAGTTCTCTTTTTTATCTCAGAGTCACACTCAAAGATCTTTACAATTGCAAGGAATAGAGGTATCTCCACAGGATCTTATCCCAAATATCACATATTTAAGAGAAACCACGATTATACACACATTTTTCAAATAACCAAGGTCAGATTTGCACAACTTAGCAAACTGAAATTTTTACCCTAGATTTCAAAAGTATAAACACAAGAATACTTATCTCGATGAAATCATTTCGTTGTAGCCATCAAATTCAAACTTCATCCAATAGTAGCTTGAACTATCAACAGATGAGCTCTTGACAGCAAGATCGTAAAGACCATTGATGTCCATCAAGACTGCAAGGACGTATATTGTCCTCCAGATTAAGCTAAACCATGCCAATGCTGAATACTGCCAATAAGCTCGAATTTGCCAGATAACATGAACTTCATTTACGAACATGAAGCAATCACCCAAGCAGCACACGACATGATAATATCTAAAGATCCAATACGTGGCAACAGAGTGAACCAAACTTCTCAGAATACATGCATACTTTTGAACCTTCAATAATCATATGCTTGAAAATAAGCCCAACTCCAAGGCGATAGTAACCAATACCATGAATATGGACCAACAGACGACAACCATAGAACCACCGATATATGATGTCGCAGCCGAATGGAGAAGGACGATGCCGATATCGTGCTCCACCCTTTCAGTGGTGTCGCACATAACCAATGACTCCAGACTAACGAGCGATGAGATCTGTTTCGTCCCCTGTGATTTGGAAGCAGCGAAGGGAGGTCCCCTTGCCTGACAAAAAACAATATGCTTGATACCTCAAGCGACACTACCCAGAGCGCTCTTCTATAAGAATCATGACTTCTAAATCGAGATATGAGAGATAGCAGGAGCCTGTAACTTCGCCACAATTCGGCTCTGATCGCCCACCTAAATAGATGATATCAATCCTCAAATCCGATGACTGGAATACGTGAATCCAGACAACACTCATC
>VDFB02146985.1:0-12393 GCA_007258455.2 Sequoia sempervirens
GTCAGTTGATGGAGAATCTGAGTAAAATCAAGAAAGCCAAGAAGAATACTTTCAAATATGGTAATTTTCTGCTATGTTTATTCTTCTATTTCATGAATGAGTTTTCGAGTGTTGGAAAAGTACATTGGAAAAATGATGAGCTTGTATTTGTTAAGATAAGGAACATGTTGTTTGGAATTGGCAATCGAATAATCAGGAATACTACCCTCTGGGGATACTTCAAAAATTTCCAAAATATGATGCATGCCAGGGAAAGAATTCCCACTTCAATTGTGGAATAGTACAAAGACACTAGCTGCTTCATGGTGGATATTGACCAATGCCATATAGAAGTTGTTGATCCCAGAACAATGTGGATAATGCCCATGGGATATGAATTCGAGGAAAACATTTTGAAGATGTATGCAAAACACTTGTTGAGCATGCCCTTGGATCCAACAGAAGAAAGGTTTGGAACCTATGCAAAAAAGAGCATGCAACTCCATGATCAATTACAAAAGCCTAAGATAGTTAGAAGAGTAAGGAAAGAAGTAGAAGTCTTCGTAAAAAGTATGGGCTTACCTATAGAAGCTTTGAGAGAAGCAAGAAGAAAGAGAGATGAGGCCGAAGCAGTAAAAGAGTCAGTAAAAATAGAGTCTGCTAGTCTGGGAGTATCTTCTGTCCGCACTAGATCTACCAAGAGTTCCCTATCCCTGTCCACTCCTGCAGCCAAGCCAGCTCAAGACAAGGCTTCTGGTAAAAGGAAGAAGAATAAAAGCACAAGAACATATGAAGCCATTTCAGAAGACGAAGAAACTAAGTCAGAAGAAGTTGTGAAAATAATGAAAGCTACCAAAACTCAAGCTATCAAGTTAAACAAGAGAAAATATTTCGATAAAGAAGAAAAATCAAAGAAGGCGAAAGTTATTAAACCTGGCATGTCAATTGAGGAATTTGAGAATGTAGTTATTAAGGATGGTAATATTAAGTCCCTCTGTGAATGGTTTGAAACTTTTGATGAATCCGGTCAAAGAATTCTTAAAGAAGCAACAATTAAACATATGAACATTTTCAATAAAGTTCTTGTTGAAATTATGTTTGGTTTACCCAAGAGTTTGTATGGTGTTTTGGAGTCAAGAAGATTAAATGCCAGAACAAAATAAGAGAATATGAGGAAAAGAATTCCTTTGCGCATCTATGTCCGTAAATGTCAATCGAGGAGATGAATTCACCTTTGAAAATGAAGGATTTTAAAAGCAAGACAAGGGTGAATAAAGTCATGATCGATGAAACTGATGCTATTGTTAATGAAACCAAGAAAATTTTGGAAGCATTTTTGTTAAAGAATGAGTTTAATGTTGAGGAAGTAAATACTGAAAATGTTTTGGAAAATGAGGAAGTGAATGTAGATGTTGAGAATTTCCAAATTCCTCCTGATGTGGAAAATACAAAAATACCTATGGAAACTGAAGTTCCTAAGGTGGTACTAGTTGAGGAGAATGAGGTACAAAATGAAGAAGTTTAAGTGCCTAAAGGCAATCCGGAAATAGTCTCTGAAGAACCAAAGGTTGAAGAAGAAAAGGTTCAAGTCAAGGAAATTAGAGTGGAGGCAAGAGACACTGCCGAGGCAATGAAGAAATCTCTGATGGAACAACAAGAAGAGTTTGATCCTAAATTGGATGAAATCTCAATCAATCTATCTACTTTATCCCCAACTCAGATGATGAAGGTTGCTTCAATTGCTCAAGCTAAGGCCAGTGAGAATATTTTGAAGTCTCACATAGAGGATAGTGAATTGCTAAGCCTTGCATCTGGAGTCCTATAGAAATTAATGCCTAATCATGTCAAGGATCCATCTGGTTCCTCTTCTATTGAGCTAAAGAAGCTCATAAATTATGTAAGTTCTCACTTTGAATCTTTTGAAAAATTAGCCGCGATTAAAGTTCAGATGGAGTTTAAGGAAAAAAGATTTGGTGGTTTGAAAGAACTAATTGCAAAAGATAAAACTCTGCTAGCCACCTGCATGAGAAATATCCAAGATACTTTATCTGAAGGTGGAAAAGTGTATAAGTCATGTTTAGTTTTGTCAAAATTCACTAAAGCCAATGAGAAAAAGGTGAAGGATATTGAAAAATAGTTGGCTACCCTTTTTTATGCTTTTGATCCATTAGCTGGTAATGTTGGTGAGCATGAAGGTCAAGTAATATCTTTTCTTGAGAAAATAAGGAGTTTGAAGCATGAAAATGAAAGGATTGTAGGGAGAGCATGTGAACTCAGAGGACTAATTAGTCCAAATATTGAAAAAATGGTAAATGCATTAAAAGAGGCCAAAGATGCTATGGAAACTCGTGATCCAGTAAATCTTGAAGCTACAAAAACTCTATCTTATTTACTTTGTGGTCACATAACAATTTTGGAGAGTTTCAAAAAGGTTTGGGACATAAATTTAAGTGTGTTGAAGAATATTTTGTGGATGTCTTCAAATTTGTGTAAGTCAGGTTATGCTTGTACAGTTTTGAAATTTTATTTTTCAGGTCCCCAATTTTGCCATTGATGTCAAAGGGGGAGAGTTGTACAGTTAAAAATGTGTATTCATCTTAGGGGGAGTTGCATTTCTGAGCTGAGGCTAAAGTTTCTTTTTGGAGTTTTGAAGTGGTAGTTTAGTTCATGGTGGTACTGATCTAACACTTAGTAATTTTTCACTAAGTGTTGCCATCAATGCTAAAGGGGGATATTTTTGGCAAGATACACTACAAATGATTTCAGGTATTGTCATTGATGGCAACCCTAGTCAGTGACTGATTCACACGTCATCATTTGCTCCCACCGGCAGATAGTTTACAAACAGTCAGAAGAATAAAGCATCCGGCAGTTTGGTGATCATCGATTCACGTGCAAATTTTTTGTTACTATTTTGAGTTTTGGATCTCATGTGAGGTTTATCAGTATATTTCTTATGTTATCCAGAAATCTTAGTGCCTCGTACCAAGCTATGTGTAAGTTTGGAGATCTGGTTGATATCTTTATGTTTATCAGTGTTTTGTGGCCGACTAAGTTGATACAATGTGTTGTGGATATTCAAGGAATGTTTATTCGAATATTTTTGTGTTTGATCATTATGTTTTGGGTCCACACTAAGTTATGAACAACTGTTGTGGATGCACATTGGATATTACTCAAGATTTAAGCCGACAGTTGCTAATATTTTTAAGTTTTATTGAAGCTGACTTGTAGCGACTAAATCCTTTGTTGTAGATATATATAAGTGATCAGTTATATCATTTTGTGTGTGTGAAAGATGTGTTGAAGGGTGTTTGCAATTATCAAAAGGTTGATTAAGCGATTATGCACAGTTTCACTTGTGCATCAAAGATTTTGTAGTGCGAGTTTGTGCAGAGTAGAGAAAAAGTGCAAAATCAATCAGAAGGACAGAAGATCGACTACAAAGATTAACCAGAAGTGTAATCAAGAATTTTTAGATGCTAATATATTAGTTCATTCTCTTGGATCTAATTCAAATCATTGTAGGGCAGTGAGCCTTTCTATCTTGAGCAGTGAGCTCTAGGAAGTGTGCCTGAATGCAAGTGCATTCCCATTTTGTAATCTTTCTTTTGGGTATACTCAGATTATATTGTGGATTGGCCATCCACCATGGTTTTTCCCCTAACAGGGTTTCCCCGTAAAAATCCTAGTGTTATGGTGTTGTGATTGTTTTCTTTTTGTTCATGCATATTTCTTTTGTTGAAAGCTTAAGTGAGTTAAAGATCAGATTAATAAATTTAATTTTTGCACAACACTAATTCACCCCCTGGTGCAGGGGCACCAACACCTTGTGATGAAATCAAATTTAATTTTAAGGTTCAATAGGTGGATGGAAGGTCTTTTATTTGTCAAGCAACGAGGAAGTTGCAAAATATGTTGCAATGTAAAAGATTGTAGATCAACTGTCATGATGACAAATGAGGTCTATGTGGGTGTAGTATTGAAAATTCATGTTTTGATTTCTAATAAGGTCTAAAAGACCATTTAATATGTATTTGAAGTAGGTTGGTGTCTTAGGAGGTTAATTCGGTGGGGTTGAGTAACATTTGTAATTAGGAGGCAGTTTAGGGGTTGTTAGTGTTTGAAAAGTGGTTGAAGGTAGTTATAGACATTGGGGGAGTTGAGTTTGGATGAAAATCAATTCAAATATGATGTAAACACTTGAATGGAGGTTAATGAAATAGGCTGAAGCTATATTCAATAAGAATTTTGCCTGTTTCAAGCAATTTTATGTGTTTTACAGTATTTTCCTTCTTTGTATGGACCTGTACAGGTCTTCCATGGTCTAATCTCCCTTGTGAGCATGGACTAATGTTTTTACTTGCAATTTCCTTTAGTTTGAAGGTTTAATCCATTTTCAGTTGTGTGGAAATCATAGAAACAATGACTGCCCTGTTTTAACTGTGCAAGGGTTTAAGGGTCTTAAACTAGTGGTTTTCGCCAATCCACCCACTGTAATGGACCTGTAACTCAGTGGATTGGTGTGTAACATGTTTGAATAAATGTTAATTTCCTTTAGGATTCTATTGGAGTATGAAATTGGCTGGTGGAATGACGCCCCTAGCTGTATAGTGATGTTTTGTGTGAAATTCAAGCAACCTAGGTAGGGTTTTGGTGAACTAATGTGTGTTTTGGCCTTGTGAACATTTTTTGGGCTTGGGCAGATGTTTTGAGAGGTTTTTGGAGTGTTGATTTGATTGGAGAAGAATTGGAGTTGTGTTTTCCACCAAAACCCTTGGTTTTTGCATATTTTAGGAGGGTTTTAAGTTTGAGGGTTTAAATGTGCAAGTGGGATCATGAGATCTAGAAAATCCATTATTTTGTATCATTTCTTAGGACTTTTTTTGGGTATGAGGGTCTGGTGAGGAGATTAAAGGGTGGTCTCTTTGGAAAAGTGGCCTAATTAGAGGCCTAAAACAATGAAAAGTCCATTTTTGAGGCATTCTGTCCAAAGTAGTGGTACTTGGTTTTCCAATATGTTATGTAACCCTAAAAGGGGTATCTAAATCCATATTTATTTCTCTAAGAGTTTTGGAGAAGTTTGATGAAAAGTCACAAAAACCCATCTTCCACTACTATAAGGAAAGCTTGTGTAAACGAGGGTGAATATGAGGAGTTCAAAGAACCTGCCTTAGTAATTGTACAAAGTTGATTCTTGTATCATTGTATGTTGGTTGATAACCTCTGAAGAGGTCTTGTGGAGTTTTGATGCTCTTTTGCAAGTTTGAGTGGGTTTGGGTCCCTTGGCTCTACATCACCCCCCTCTCAGTGTTGCTTGTTTCCATCAGATAGAGGGTATAAGGGTTAAGGGTAGAGGGTAGAGGCGAGAGAGATAGGAGTGAGTGAGTGAGAGAGAGAGAGAGAGTTGAGAGAGGGAGAGGGGGTAGGAGGGAGAGACTTGAGAGAGAGAGAGGGACAAAGGGAGTGGGAGAGAGATAGAGGGTAGATGATAGAGGGTATAAGGGTTAAGGGTAGAGGGGAGTAGAGATAGGAGTGAGAGAGAGATAGAAACAATTGAGAGAGGATAGGGGCAGGAGGGAGAGACTTGAGAGAGAGAGAGAGATGAAGGAGGGAGAGAGATAGAGGGCAGAGGATAAAGGTATAAGGGTTAATGGTAGAGGTAGAGGGGAGAGAGATAGAATTAGGGTATAAGGGTAGAGGGTATATGAGTTAAGGGTAGAGGGTAGAGAGACAAAAAAGGAGTGAGAGAGGGAGAGGGAGAGCTTGCAGCAGAGAGGGCAGAGGAGGAAAACCTTGAGAGAGAGAGAGAGGATAGAGGAGGGAGAGAAGGAAGGCAGAGGATAAAGGGTATACGGGTTTAGGGCAGAGGCAGAGGCCGAGAGAGAAAGGAGTGAGAGAGAAGAGACTTGAGAGAGAAGTGAGGGAGAGACTTGAGGAGAGAGAGAGATGGAGGGCGGGAGAGAGAGATAGAGGTAGAGGATATGATAGAGAGGAGAGAGATAGAATTAGGGCATAAGTGCTGCGGTAGAGGCAGAGAGGAGCAGGATGGTAACTGGTGGCATAGAGGGTATATACAAAGAGAGAAAAGAAATCTATAAAAAAATCAACTTTCTCATAACACGAGCGCATTTTGAAGAAGTAGAGATATGACCATTTTTAGCAAGAAATAATGTGCTCAAGAGTAACGCGCAGCACATTATAATGTGAGCACGCTAGAACGCGGAACACGCTTTGGATTTCTAAAAAATGCAAGAAAACTCAATATACCTATAATCCTTTGCCAAGGCCCACATCTATATATTCTCCTTAGTTTCAAGCAGGCTCCAACAAAAGTGATTCTTTTATGATGTTTTGAAGTGTGCATGCATATTATACATTCCACCACCTTTTTCATGGATTCTTTCCACCACCTTTGCATGAAATATGATTTCATGCCAGCGCATATACTGTCAATTCAAGTCCTCAATTCCATTCAAAAGTGATATACAATCGAAGTTTGAGGGGAACAAGCTTTTGAAAAAGTAAAATTGTTGAGGAGTTTGAAGAAAGAAGAAGAAAAGGTTGCATAATTGGGTAGAACTCCTCCATTTGAAACTATGGTTTTTTAGGTATGTGAAGTCTTTACACATTTTCTTCCATTCTATTATGACTTGCTTTCATTTTTGTTATTTTGCATATTCCATGTTGATCATTGTTTGTTTGTCATTATAAACTTAGTCTGTCAATGCACATTTTAAATTACACAATTCTATACACTTGCCAATTACATTTTAAACCACATCTCTTTGAGGCATTCTTTGTTATTTAACAATTGACTTCACCTTTGTTATTCCCTTCCACATTTTGTATAGACATATTTATGACATAAGTTTTATGAAGTAAAATAAAACATCATCTCAATCCTTTATTATGGATGTGCATACCACCTCAAAGCCATTGTGGCATTTATAGTTATGTACCTCAAGTAGTTGACGCTCTTGCCCATGCTACCAAATTTTCCATACACGTCTCTACAAAATTGGAATATTCTCCTCCCACGTTGATAGATCTTTGAATCTATTTTGGTTTTCATCTCTATTTTTAAATTTACCTCATTACCAACTCCACTCTATCACTTATAAGCAGGATATATTTTAAATGTTTCCTTTGATTAGTCTACCTTACAAGGATTCTAACCTACCCCCACTATTTCAAGACTCTTTATCTTCGAGGCTAAGTTTGCAACATGGGAAAGGCTATGCAGCCTATCTGCGCCATGGCTCAAAATGGAAGCATGGACAAAGCATTTGAATTGTTTGACAACAATTTTTCTGCATAAATGTATGCAATGTGGTAGCATTTCGACAAGCTAGCAGCGTGGAAAAGATAGTGAGCTCACTCACTAGCTTGCCAATACTCCACTAGCTTTCCAATGCGGTAGGGTTGAGAAGGTAGTGGTAGTGTATGCCTCATAGGAATGGGGTCTCATGGTCACTGTGAGACCCCATTTCTATGAGGCATAATACACTACCCCTACCCTCTAAACCATACCGCATTGGTAGGCTAGTGGGAGTGAGACCCTAATTGCAGTAAGGTTGGACAAGGTAGGGGCGCAGTATGCCTTCATAGAATGGGGTCTCATGGTGATAGTATCAATATGAGACTTATTTATGAGGGTGGATACCCCTACCATCTCAACCCTACCGCATTGGAAGGCTAATGAGTGAGACCCCAATGTGGTAGGGTTGAGAAGGTAGGGGCAGCGTATGCCTCATAGAAATGAGGTCTCTACATCACCGCGGAGACTTATTTATGAGACAGCAAAGTCCCCTACCTTCAATTTAGTTGTACTGGCAAGCTAGTTCACTCACTAGCTTGCCAATGTGGTAGGGTTGAGAAGGTAGGGGCAATGTATGCCTCATAGAAATGGGGTCTCATGGTGATGTAGCTTGCCAATGCTCCACTAGCTTGCCAATGCGGTAGGATTGAGAAGGTAGGGGAAGCATATGCCTCATAGAAATGGGGTCTCACAATGATGGTACATCACCATGAGACCCCATTTCTATGAGGCATACGTTGCCCATACCTACCATCACCGTGAGACCCCATTTCTATGAGGCATATGTTGCCCCTACCTTCTCAACCCTACAAGGTAGGGGCAGCATATGCCTCATAGAAATGGTGTCTCATGGTGATGTACCATCACCGTGAGACCCCATTTCTATGAGTCATATGCTGCCCCTACCTTCTCAACCCTACTGCATTGGCGGGCTAGTGAGCTCACTCGCTAGCCCACCAATGTGGTAGGGTTGAGAAGGTAGGGGCAGCGTATACCTCATAGAATTTACATGCCTTGTCCATGCTTCCATTTTCAGCCTATCTTGCAATCATGGCATGCCACATTACCACATTTCTTTAAGACATTCCATCAAAAAAAATCATGTGACCTTTGTCTATGCTAGAAATACTCTTCTACAGGATGATTGTAAGTATTTTTTATGAAGCCTTGAATGACATATATTTCATTTATTTGAATGGATATATTTTTTAGGAACTAATATTCATATCATTACCATGCTACAGGTAAAATTATCAGCCATGCCGAAGAAAAAAACAAGGAATAAACTAACTGACAAAGAGTATGAAGCCAAAAAATCAAAGGAGAGAGAATGGGTGGTGGCATATCGTGAAAAGAAGAAATTGGATGTGATTGATGAAAACAATCCAATTGAAGAGGAACCTCAACGATCAAAAAGAGAACAGGAATTGGCAGCACAAAGGGCATGAATGTGAAAGCATCACGGTAAGACAGATTCAAATACTGTAGTTGGAGACACACCCTCTACCACAAGTGAATACGAAGGGACACCATTAAGCATAAGCAAATATGGAGGGACACCATCTACTGCAAGTGAATATGGAGGGACACCATCTATCACAAGTGAATATGGTTGGACATCATCCAATGCATCTCAAGTTGAGAGTACATCATCACTCGGATTTGATGAAGAAGGTATGCCATCATCCCCATGTGAACCTCAATGTATGTCTTCTACTCCACCCTCAATCGAAGGTACACAATCTAGCCCACCTCAATTAAATATTGATGAAATTGCTAATGTTGAGATGTATGTGCCTAGGAGAACACCACCTAGAATTTTGTGTAGAAAGTCAAAGTATCTGATCAATATTGATGGGTATATTTTGTAGCACATGGAAGGTAAGATTCCAACATGCACTTGTAGAAGATATGTTGATAACATTTGGAAATCATTCTTTGAAAGGCTAAATGATACTGCAAGATGTCAACTATTTGTTGAAATGATGCGGGGTATAAAGTATAGAAACATCATGAAGAATCTTGGGTTGAGAACATTGAATGCATCAAGTAAAAACACTATTGTGAAGAATCTAATGGATGCTTATGAGAGTGTGGGTAAGACCTCACGCTCAAAGGATAGTAATGTCACCCGACATGTCATTACATCAACTTTGGTAAGTAATCAAACAAAGAGAGTTTGTCTCATTAGAAAGATGAGTGAACAAATGAGAATTAGTAGAAATTTTTTATCAAGAGTCGTTCAAAGGTGACAAAGAATTGAGGGCACCAATTCAAATGAATTATGGGAATTCTCAGGGAGATTTCCATGAAAATATAAAAAAGTTGTTGAAGCATTGAGAACACTAATTGAAGAGTATTGAAAGAATAACACAAGGCCATCTCTTACTCAAAGGGATGTGCTAAGGAGAATCGGTAGTCAGACCCATAAGCCACATCCAAAACATTTTTTGGATACGACTCAAACCCAATTTTTTTGTAAATTTCAACAAGATTATCCTCAAATTAGTATTTGTCAAAGATATTTTGAAATGCTTAAACCTTTTTATGTCAAGATAAATCACACACGCACTACTTGTTGTAGACTACATATTGAATTATCTAACCATTATGATGTTTATGGTCCTATATGTTTAGATTTGCATACTAATGATGTTTTGCAGGATTGTGGCATAAAATCCCCACCAACATCTTCAAGAGAGTTCTTATCAAAAAAATAATGTGAAATAGAGGATGTCCAAATATTCTATAGGATATCATGCTTGGATGGTTCATGCAAGCATTGCAGTGGCTTGCAACATATGGAAAGCATAAATGAAGTGGGACAAAAACTAGTAGAGTTCGGGAAGTATAAAACAGTGACATACGTTACAAAAGATGGGTCTTAGGAAAAAGGGTGTGGTTTGGTTTTTCAAAAGATTCAAGTGTATTAGTTTATGTCCATGTTTTGTGACAATATAGTGTATGAGTATGCCCATAAAGCGCGATGGCTAGACACACAATTCAAGCTATGCAAGGACACCTTTCCAGTTGGAAGCATAGTATCAATGGTTGACTTTGTAGAGAACTACACTCTACAACCCCAACGTGAGGTGCAGTCACATTATTACAACTCCATACAGGTTTCGATATTTGTGCACATAGCATTCATTCATATGAAATGTGAGGATCGAAAAGGAAGGTATTGAGGAGCATCACTTTTATATTAGTGATTATGTACACACATTACATAGAGAGTTCATATAAGGTTGCTTCCAAATGTTCTATTAATTGATTTGGCTCGAGAGGGGCATATCTGATGCGACATATATAATATGGTCGAATAACTATGCAGCAAAGTTCAAGAACTCACACATGTTATACTGGTTGAGCAAGATGCACATCATTACAGGTGTTGAGCATATGTGGAACTTTTGTGAGGCCAGGCATGGAAAGGGGAAGCATGATGGTGTAAGAGCATGCATGAAAAGAGAATTAGCACAAAAAGAGTTAAAGTATAAGACAATGCAAAGTTGATAGATGTAAGATCAATCGTTGAGTGGTGTAATACTTCGATGGGTCCAGGTAATGAAGGTACGTCTTTAGTTCATATATTTTTTTGGTTGATGGATGATACTAACATTGCACCATATGAGGATTTTTGTACACTAACAGGATCGAGTGAGCTACACTCTTTCCTTAGCTCATATGCAGGTTCATGGAGTATAAATACACAAAAGATGGCATACTTTTTTTTCTTCATGTACAATGCAAGACTAGAATGATTGTGAGTCAAGAGAGTGGGTTGACAAATGGTTGAAAAGTTATCTTAACCCACTTCACACGTATCGCCCTCCAATAGTATTGAAACTAACACAAATGGAATCATCAGTCGACTTTGACCACGTATCAGATCTAGTTCAACCAGGTAATATATCTACTTGCTTAGTTTTTGAAATTCCTATTGTTATCTTACTTTGTAGTGTATTCATAATGTTGACTAATTTTAAGAGATTTGTTGCACATATCAATGTAGGACATGTTTATGCAACTATTGCAGATGAAGATAACGAAGAGGGAATAGACTATTACTTGTTTCGTTGTGTTGAGGCCAAAAATAAATTGGAGGCCCCAGTTATAGATGGAGAAAACATCGAATACTCTATAGGCTCAATTGTTTGTTGGAACATGGCTTAGAAGGTACTCACATAAGAGTGTTAAACATTGGTTGTTTCAAGAATTTGACACACATCATAAGATTCTTCATTACTCGAACCTTGTTGTGGCATCCAATGTTCATTTGACCAAATATGGGGGTAAACCTTTCAACAAGACCTTGTGGAAGGTCTGTGAGTCTGACCATGAGGCAATACTTGACACAATAAAGAGGTAGAGTAGACTTGGATGGTTCATTGGATTAATTTGTAAGTATGCACATTGGTTCTTATTAATTTATACTTGTATGCACATTAATTTGTTTGATGCCAATGTTATCATCTTCTTTTACTTTTCCTATTTGTAAAAATAATAACCTGCTAAAATGAATTGGTGACCATACAGGAAATGGGTTGCTTGTGCTCCGAAGAATCTAAGCCAAGCAGTGCCCAAGCATCCATTTGGGTGATCTTGACAAATCTAATTATGATTTTAAGCCATTAAAAGTGTGTGTGAAAGCAGTGATGGAATTTCAAGTTATTCATTTGAAGAGTTAACCTTATCACGGGCACTATCATGGCAAGACATTATATAAAGAATCTCAAATTTCAAGTTATTCTATTCATGAGAGGTGTTGTGTGAAATAGGCATCTTGGAACTCCTAGTGAAGATGTAGGACCAAGAGTGACTAAGTTGAGAGACTGACATGCCTATCCTCAATGGAAACATCAAGATTTATGCTTTGTGGTTCCTGAGTTGGAACTAAATGGTGTGGATTTGTTGTCTGTAAGTGTCTTCCATCTATTTTCATTTCATTTCCATTTGGATGCTCTTTCTTTTTCTTCTTTTACACTGCGTATTTGTAAGTAAACTACTAAAAATTGATTGGTCTCTCCTTGCAAAAAATGATGATTTATGAGCCATCAAAGAGAATCTCAACCAAAAAAGCAATGCAACAT
>VDFB02146987.1:0-21278 GCA_007258455.2 Sequoia sempervirens
AGTGGTTGAGTGGGAGATAGGGTGGGAGAGGGTGAAAGAGTGTAGGAGATAGGGTGGGAGTGGGTTGGATTTGGTCTACCCTATAAATCTTTGAAAAAACTAACTTTATTATAACGCGAGCGCATTATTAATAAATAGAGAGATGGTCGTTTAGGAAGAAATAACATGTTCACATTATAACTCGAGTGCGTTATAACTCGAGCACATTTTTTATTGCACTAAAAACGGTTAAAAAACACAATAAACCCATGATGTCGGCCCACATTCTGCATATTCTCTTGGTTTTGTGCGTGCTCCGACAAAAATAGATTAAAGTCCAAGTTAAGACCTGCCACCATAGTGATTTGTTGTTCTATAGATCTAGAACCATTTAGACACCTTTACTTTACCCATTACAGAGCCTTTCAACATATCCAACAATCACCAATGCTTGTTTTGTACCAAATTGTACAAATTATTAAGTTTTCTATGCTTTTAAGGGCCCAAATTAG
This sequence comes from Sequoia sempervirens, assembly GCA_007258455.2. Taxonomy (NCBI): domain Eukaryota; kingdom Viridiplantae; phylum Streptophyta; class Pinopsida; order Cupressales; family Cupressaceae; genus Sequoia; species Sequoia sempervirens. Next base: position 492 of record VDFB02146987.1, read on the forward strand.
CCCACTTTTACAAAGGTACCACCTTCAAAATGTGTCCAAATCTCCTAAAACCTTGGGGCAGCACTTTATATCTATCCAAACTTTAAATTATAGCATTAGATTCCAGAGATTCGATCATTTACCACCCAAACCATAAAACCCTCTCCCTAGGCTTAGAAACTATATGTTTTATTGAAAGTAGCACTTGCCAAACACTCCAAAACTTGAAAACTATTGAAACAAGCCTAATATACCTTGTTCATGCTCAATCTAACATAAAATAATGCTTCCCAACTCATAAACTCAATTTTAGTCACCAAAAGCTCAATTTTGTTAAGGAAAACTCAACATTTCCTCAATTGGTTTGACGCCTAATCCAAGATCATCCTCCATTCAAGTTTATCATGGCCTTTTATAATGTTTCCCTTTTAAAAAAAAAACTTCAACTTCAAAAACTAACATTTGAAAGAGGTGACCGTTGGTCTCCCTCTTTAATAGACTTTTAGAACCCTTCACTATTAGTTAATTTGACTTGACTTAGCACTTTTTGCACAGGTAAAATTATTCGTCATGTCGAAGAAACGAACTATTAAAAGGAAAAAAATAACAGATGATCAGCTCTAGTCCTTCAAAGATAAAGAGAAAAAATGGATGAAGGAATATCGTGAAAAGTAGAAATTGGGAACAATTTACGAAAACAAGCCAGTTGAAGAGGAACCTCAACCGTCAAAAAGAGAAAAGAAATTGGCAGCACAAAGGGCACAAATGCGAAAGAGTCATGCTAGGGGAGATGTAGATACCGTAGTTGGAGACACACCCTCTACTGCAAGTGAATATGAAGGGACACCATTAAGCACAAGCAAATATGGAGGGATACCATCTACCACAAGTGAGTATGGTTGGACACCATCCACCACATCTAAAGTTGAGAGTACATCATCACTCAGATTTGATGAACAAGGTATGCCATCATCCCCACGTGAACCTCAACGTATGTATTCTATTCCACCCTCGGTCGAAGGTACGCAATCTAGCCCACCTCAATTAAATATTGATGAAATTTCTAATGTTGAGATGTATGTACCTAAGAGAACACCACCACCACCTAGAATTTTGCGTAGAAAGCAAAAGTTTTTTATTAATATTGATGAGAATATTTTGTAGCAAATGGAAAGTAAGATTATAGAACACACTTGTAGAAGATATGCTGATAATATTTGGAAAATTTTCTTTGAAAGGCTAAATGAGACTGGAAGATGTCAACTATTTATTCAAATGATGTGGAGTTTAAAGTACATAAACATCATGAAGACTCTTGGGTTGAGAACATCGAATGCATCAACTGAAAACACTATTGTGAAGAATCTAATGGATGATTATGAGAGTGGGTAAGACCTCACACTCAAAAGATAATAATGTCACTTGACATGTCATTACATTGACTTTGGTAAGCTATCAAACAAAGAGATCTCGTCTCATTAAAAGGACAAGTGAACAAATGGGAATTAGTAGAAAAACTTTATCAAAAGCCATTCAAAGGCGGCAAAGAATTGAAGGCACCAATTCAAATGAATTATGGGAATTCTCGGGAAGACTGCCACATCAAGATAGAAAAGTTGTTGAAGCATTGAGAACACTAATTGAAGATTATTGGAAGAATAATACAGGGCCATCTCCAAATCAAAGGGATGTCGTAAGAAGGAGAATCGGTAGTTGGAACCGTGAGCCACATCCAAAGCATTATTAGGGCAGTGTTAAATTGTGTTTTTGTGTAGGGATGTGTTATTTTATGATTTTTTGAGCTTGTGTAGGGTATCACAAATTTGTTTGAGTAATTTTTAGGTTGTGGTTAGCTTTGGAAGTATCATTTTCAATAAACCCCTAAGGTTTAGGCTACACTAGAGGGTTTGGTGGTTTACCCATTGTACGATGGTATAACTGAGATTTAATTGTGGATTTTGAAGTTTTGACACCTTAGAATTGCTGCCCCAAGAGTTGGTAAGGTTTGTATAAGTTTAGAGTGTAGACCCTTTGTTCAACCGGATCAATCCCTTAAGGGTCCAAAGGGAAAAATGGCTGCAAACTTCAACATGAGGTTACTTGGACACCATGATACTTAAAACCTTCTTGTCTGATCCGATGGGATCATGTTGGGCCCCTCTACAATAACCTCTCTCATTTTTCATTATCTCGGAGTAGTTTTTCCATGGTGTCTAGTTTTTAGTTGATAAAAAAAGTGTCAAATGGTAGTGGAAAGTTGCAAAGTGGTGCAACTTTCATTCTAAAACTCGTGTGACCAAAAATACTATTCCAACGCATCTGAATAGATATTTTTACACTAGGAATGGTCCTCTTTTGCACCCAAACCTGTGGAATCACTCAGAACTATGTTCAACTAGATCAATCCCTTAAGGGTCCAAAGGGAAAAATGACTACAAACTTCAGCGTGAGGTTACTTCGACACCGTGATGCTTAAAAAATTCTCATCTAATCTAATGGGATCATGTTGGACCCCTCTACAATAACCTCTCTCATTTTTTTTTAATCTCGGAATGGTTTTCCCGTGGTGTCCAGTTTTTAGTTGATGAAAAAAGTGTCAAATGAAAGCAATGGAAAGTTACAAAGTGGTACAAATTTTGTTCTACAACTTGTGTGACCAAACAAACTGTTCCAAAAAATTTGAATAGGCATTTTTACGCTAGGAATGGTCCTCTTTCACACCAAAAAATGTGGAATCGCTCTGAACTACGTTCAACTAGATCGATCTCTTAAGGTTCCAAAGGGAAAAATGGTTGCAAACTTTAGCATGAGGTTACTCAAACACCGTGATGCTTAGAAACTTCTCATTTGATCTAATGGGATCATGTTGGACCCCTCTACAATAACCTCTCTTGGTTTTCGTTATCTCGGAGTGGTTTTCCCTTGGTGTCCAATTTTTAGTTGATGAAAAAAGTGTCAAATGAAAGTAGTGGAAAGTTGCAAAGTGGTGCAACTTTTGTTCTGCAACTCGTGTGACCAAACAAACTATTCCAACATGTCTGAATAGGAATTTTTATGCTAGGAATGGTCCCCTTTCACACCCAAACACATGGAATCGCTTTGAGCTACATTCAACTGGATCGATCCCTTAAGGGTCCAAAGGGAAAAATGGCTGCAAACTTTAGCATGAGGTTACTCAAACACCATGATGCTTAGAAACTTATCATTTGGTCTGATTGGATCACATTGGACCTCTCTACAATAAATTTTCTCAGTTTTCATTATCTGAGTGGTTTTCCCATGGTGTCCAGTTTTCAGTTGATGAAAAAAGTGTCAAATGGAAGCAATGGAAAGTTGCAAAGTTGTGCAACTCATGTGACCAAATGGACTATTCCAATGCATCTAAATAGGAATTTTTACACTAGGAATGGTCCTCTTTCACACCCAAACACGCGGAATCGCTCCAAGCTACATTCGACCAGATTGATCCCTACATTCGACCAGATTGATCCCTTAAGGGTCCAAAGGGAAAAATGGCTGCAAACTTCAGCATGAGGTTACTCAAACATCATGATGCTTAAAAACTTCTTGTTTAATCCCATGGGATCGTGTTGGGCCCCTCTACAATAACCTCTCTCTATTTTCATTATCTTAGAGTGGTTTTCCCGTGGTCCAGATTTCAGTTGATGGAAAAAGTGTCAAATGGAAGCAGTGAAAAGTTGCAAAGTGGTGCAACTTTTGTTCTGCAACTCGTGTGACCAAACAAAATGTGCCAACGTGTCTGAATAGGCATGTTCACACTAGGCATGACCCACTTTCTCACCCAAACATGCGAAATCGCTCTGAGCTACGTTGAATCGGATCGATACCTTAAGGGTTTGAGTGTAGTATGTTGAAATAGGCCATTCCACCTATTGTTTAGGCTGTCTCGGTGATATGGGTCTGATGTAATTAGGATAGGGAGTAGAAATAAGAAAATAGCATTATTAAGGGAATTGGAAGAGATTACTAACACTACCCCTATTGAAAATTCAAAATTGAGGCCCCTTAAAAGCAAGGCTAGAAGAGGTGAAAAAAGGAAACTGCTTGAAAATAAGTTAGAATAGGTTGGAAATAGGGTGAGATTGTGGAGTTTGATGTGTTCAAAAGGTTTGCAAGGATAGGGGAGGTCAAAAGTATGTTATGGCATGACATGCCCTAGTTGGGAAAGTAGGGGTTTTGAATGAAAAAGAGAGGTTTGAGGGAGTAAACGTGGGTAAAGTCAAGGGGAAACATAATTTGATGGTCAATTAAGTTTGTGTAGGAAAAATGAAGAGTTTTGGAATAGGTTTTTGAGGTTCAGGTTTGGGGGTTTGGTTCGCCGGTTTGGCCAAAAGAAATTGGAGGGGGGTTCAGTTCGTTTTGGGTTCGTTGGTACAAAAAACATGTAAAAACAAAATATATATCTATGCAACCTAGAAGCATTAATTAGGATTAGAATATCACATATCATAATTTAAACAACAAAACCACCATAAACTTGAATGTCATTTAAAACAACAAAATTGGCAAAAAAAAAGTGTTTATATCCTGCAAAAAAATGTGAATAAAGTCACACTGATTTTTGCATGAAAAAAAACTATGAGACCATAGCTTGTTGCTTACTATTATGATTTGATAGATTTTTTCCAAGCATCCATAGCTTGTTCAAAAGTAATTTTTTTAGGCTTTTAGCCATAGCAGCAAGGCAGTGAATTGTTTGATAAAATGCTTTGGTAGACATGTATGAAAAATGTGGTAGCATAGACAAGGCAATGAATTGTTTGAAAAAAAGCCTCAAAGAAATGTGGTCTAATGGTGATGGAATGCCATGAAAATCCATAGCTTGTTTGAAAGAACCTGTTTTAGGCTTTTAGCCATAGCAACAAAGCAATGAACTGTTTGATAAAATGCTTTGATAGACATGTATAAAAAATGTGTTAGCATAGACAAGGCAGTGAACTCTTTGAAAAAATGCCTCAAAGAAATGAGGTCTCATGGTGATGGAATGCCATTACAATCAAATGGTGATTGTCATGGCATTCCATCACCATGAGACCTCATTTCTTTGAGGCATTTTTTCAAAGAGTTCACTACCTTGTCTATGATATTGCTTACTATTATGCTTTTGATAGATTTTTTCCAAGCATCCATAGCTTGTTCGAAATAACTTGTTTTAGGCTTTCATCCATAGTAACAAGGCAGTGAACTATTTGACAAAATGCTTTGGTAGACATGTATCAAAAATGTGGTAGTATAGACAAGGAGTGAATTGTTTGAAAAAATGCCTCAAAGAAATGTGGTCTCATATAATGCCATGACAAGCAAATGCAATTGGGAGCTGCTCCTAGTTATTAGTTATGCAATGTGAATTAATTGCATAACTACTTAGGTTGACTTTGTAAAAATTATATTGTAATTGAAATTTTGTCATCTAGCAGGATCTAGTTATTAGTTATGCAATGTGAAGTAATGCTTTGAGTTTGAAATATGTGCAATGCAATGTAATCAATGATATGAATATAAACTACAAAAATCTATTTTTTACAATTTATTAGTTAAACTCTTTATTTTATGTGTTCTCTATATCTCTATGCTATGGAAATTCCTTTAAAAAAAATTTTAAATTTTTTTATCTCTTGTTCTACTTTTTTTACCTTTTTTTTAAATCTGATTTTTTTCCCATTTTTTCTAGAATTTTTCTTGATTTTTTCAAAAAATCTTATACTTTTGGTTTGCCGATTTTTTTCCCAAAAGATTTTTGCTGCTATGGTATAAACACATATCGTTTTGTAATATCAAGGATACTTTTTGAAACTTCCATGCATTGCTAATCTAAAAGGAAAAGTCTTTTGCCTAATCTGTATGCAGCCTTGCTTTTGACATTGTCAAAAAGAGTAAATATGGACACCATCGATAAAAAAGATTTGTATTAACCAAATATCCATGTACACATACATCAATATATGTCAAAATAAGTATAAAATATAGTTACAAAATAGCCATATAGGCTTATGAGAATGTCATATAGGCATACGATGTCAAATATATCCAATACAATATATGTACAAAATCGCCATGTCTAGGCATACAACAAAGGGCTTTGGAATCAAAATTCATTTCTCTCCATGCTCTGGAAATAAATTCTTTCCATTTTTTTGGTGATCCGATGGCGATAAGTCTGTCACTCATTTTTGTTGTGCTCGAGGAGTGCTCCTGCTCCTCCTCCTACAGTTTAGCTCCTGGTGAAGTTTTAACTGATACAATAAGAAGTACAGACATTAATATATAGAAATTACATTATAAGAAATGATATATTTAACAAAATAATCACTTACGACCATCTCATGATCACTCTCCACAATGGAAATATTTGCATGTCGATGCTTAGGCATGCTCAAGCCTTGTATAAACCATCCAAATAGGAATTAAACTGCGAATCAATAATGGTTTGATTTTTCACTAGAACTAACATCTATAACAATGAATGTAAATTGAAATTTAGTAATTTTCCTCATACCTCCTCTATCAGAGCCATGGAGGATTGTATAGTGGATGAAACACCGACATCCATTGCCCTTGTAACATTTGGAGGTGTTTCCACAACCAACATATGAAAATAAAACAACAAATTATTCAGTCACAAAAAACTTATAATAGCAATCCACGCCATGACTTATAATGTATGAGATCTAATGAACAAAATTTTGAGTACAAGTATTAAACTATATATTTCTGGTAGGCCTTGGCAATTTGATAGGAAGACCAAGCATGATGGGGAGAAGAACACATACCCCATCGTGAAGTATGGGAAGACTTACAACCTTTCACCTCTCCTAGAAGAAGACAAGGAAAAGCATGAAGGGCCTAGTGTTTTGATGGTGGGTGAGAAGGATTTCATGAAGACCTTGAAGGAAGGAGGAGCAAGAGGATTCTTCCTAATTATGAAGCCAAAAAGTGAATCAGATCTTCCCACAAAGAAGGGAAGATGCACCAAAGGAAGTCCAAGAGTTGTTGGAAAGGTACAAGGACATAACGGTGAATGAATTACCTAGTTCCATACCTCCCATTAGGGATATAAGCCACCATATTGATCTGATTCCAGGGGCTACATTTCCCAATAAGGCTACATACAAGATGACACCTGCTCAAAATGAGGAGATTGCAAGACAAGTGCAAGAGTTGATGGATAAAGGGCTAGTGAGGAAGAGTTTGAGCCCATGTGTTGTTCCTACTATCCTAGCACCAAGGAAGGATGGGAATTGGAGGCTTTGCACTGATTCAAGAGCCATTAATAGGATCACAATTAGATATAGGTTCCCGATGCCAAGAATGGAGGACCTCATGGATTGTCTATCAAGAGCATCTTACTTTTCCAAGATTGATCTAAAGAGTGGGTACCATCAGATAAGGATCAGAGAGGGGGATGAATGGAAGAAAACTTTTAAGACTAATGAAGGGATCTATGAGTGGTTGGTGATTCCCTTTGGGTTATCAAATGCCCCTAGTACATTTATGTCCCTTATGAATGAGGTATTGAGACCTTTCATTGGAAAGTTTGTTGTAGTTTATTTATATGGCATCCTTGTGTTTAGCAAGTCTAAAGAAGAAAATTTGAAGCACCTTAACATGGTACTAAGGAGGTTACAAGAGGAGAAGCTATTGATCAACATGGAAAAGTGTGAATTCATGAAGGAAGAACTAGTCTACCTTGGTTTTGTCATCTCCAAGGGAAGTTTGAATATGGATCCTTCAAAGGTGGATGCTATTCTTACTTGGACAACACCAAAATCCATGGGAGATGTGAGAAGCTTTCATGGACTTGCAAGCTTTTATAGAAAGTTCATCAAGAAATTTAGCCAAATTTTTGCACCAATATTGGACACCATCAAAGGAGGTAACAAAGGTAAGTTTTCTTGGACAAATGAGGATGATAAAGGGTTTGAATATCTGAAAATGAGAGTAGCACAACAACCTATACTTGTGCTCCATGATTTTGATAAAATTTTTACCATTGAGTGTGATGCTAGAAATCAAGCAATAGGGGTTGTTTTGAGCCAAGAAGGAAGACCGATTGCATTTTATAGTGAGAGGTTGAATGAAGCAAAGCAGAAGTATTCTTCCTATGATTTGGAATTGTATGCTATGGTCCAAGCCCTCAAAAAGTGGAGGCATTACTTGTTACCTAAATAATTTGTTGTTTATACTGATAATCATGCCTTGAGTTTTTTGAATGCACAGGACAAACTAAGTCATAGGCACATGAAGTGGGTAGAGTCTTTGCAAGCCTATACTTTCACAATAAAGCATAAGAAGGTCCAAGCAAATAAGGTGGCAAATGCTCTCAGTAGAAGGGAACTTGTAGTGCAAGAGATCCAACTCCAAAGCATGGGGGTTGAAGCATTGAAGGATATGTATCATGAAGATTCAGATTTATAGGAGGTATAAAATGTTTGTGAACAATATTTGAATTATTTTCATGGTGAATTCTCTGACTTTTTATTGCAGAATGGTTTTCTCTTCAAAGGAAGCCAATTATATGTGAATAAATGCTCAATGAGGGAGAATATCATAAAGGAGAAACCCAGTGGGAGTCTTGGAGATCACTTTGGCCTTGAAAAGACCTTGGAACAAGTTAGGAGATTTTACTATTGGCCAAAGTTGTAGGTGGATGTGAGAAGGTATGTGGAAGGATGCACAATATGTCAATGGGAAAAGGGAACTTCATCAAATGCAGAACTTGGGAGTGTGTAAGTATGGAATTTTTCTTGGGGTTTCCTAGAACCCAATGAGGTTTTGATAGTATATTTGTGGTAATTGATAGATTTAGTAAGATGACACATTTTCTTCCTTGCAAATGCACTAATGATGCATCTCATATAGTAGGTCTCTTCTTTAAGGAGGTTGTTAGGATACATGGACTGCCTTTAAGCATTGTTTCTGATAGGGATTCTAAATTCATTGGTCACTTTTGGAGGACCTTGTGGAAGAAACTCAAGGAATTTTTTTTTTCATTTAGTTTAGCATACCATCCACAAACGGATGGACAAAATAAAGTGGTGAATAGATCATTGGGAAACCTCTTAAGATGCCTTACCAAGGAGCATGGACAAGCTTGGGATTTGATTTTACCTCAGGCTGAATTTGCATATAATGACTCCATGAATAGGAGCATTGGTAGAAGCCCTTTTGAAGTAGTCTAGGGCATGCACCCTAGAGGGGTCTATGAACTAAGAGATATACAAGGAGTTGCTAATAGAAGTGCTCAAGGTGAGGAATTTTCTATTACAATCATGGATATTCATCAACAAGTGAAGGAAACCCTTCAAAAGAATGTTGAGAAGTATAAGGAAAAGGCAGATTTAAAGAAGAGGAATGTCCAGTTCAAGGTTGGAGACTTGGTGATGGCACACTTGAAGAAGGACAGACTTCCAAAAGGAAAGTATACCAAACTCATGATGAAGAAGATAGGACCTTGCAAGGTGGTCTACAAGTTTGGCCAAAATGCTTATGAAATAGAGCTACCTCCTGGGGTGGCAATCTCTCCTATCTTCAACATTTCTGACTTGTATCCTTTCAAAGCTTCTATGAATGTAGGTGATGGAGTAGGTACAACAGCAATGGAGGATGAAGATTGGGTGAAGGAACTACCCCCCAACCAACCTATGACTCTTGAATGCATCCTAGACACCAAGGAGACAAAGAAGACTAGAAGGAAGGTTTGCAAGGAGTACCTGGTCAAATGGAAAGGTCTACCTGAAGAGGATCCAACATGGATGTCAGAAAATGATATTAAACAACATGGAACTACTGTAGAAGACCTAATCTCAAAGAGGACTTGAGATCTTTTTCTTGCTTGGGAGTATGGTGCAGGAGCACCCATGGGTCTAAGGGACCTAGAATAATTTTTCATGTTTTTTTTCTTGGTTTATGGATGGAATAAGGTCTTATGGACCATTTCAATGCTTTTTAGTAGGTCTTCTAGGTTTTTGGTTGAGTTTTTGGTCTTGGTGACCAACTTCTTTGTACAACAAGGTCCCCATCCTCCTTTGTAAGTCTAGTGCATCTTCGAAAAATAAGGAAAAAGGATTCCTTGATATATCTAGACACCTGAGAGGAGTCACCTTACTTTTTGACAAGGTTTTAAGTTCCTTTGACACATTTTGGAAGGCTCTTTGTCGTCAAGTTGGTAGAAGTTGCTCACATTGCCTTAACTAGGCAATTAGAAGTCAAAGCATGAGATTAGTTTTTTTTCCAACGTCTCTCTTTTCAAAAGATAGTTGCAAGAAGTTTGAGGGAGTTTTTAAGACTTCAAATATGCCTCTCTTGGTTGAGGCAAGGTTGATGTTGATGTTTTGAAGAAGTTTCAATAAGAAGTTTGATGTTTTTCCTGTGTTTTTCTAAAGAATTTGCTGATCCTATACTTGGTACGGACTGTATGTTCTCTTTCATGATCCAAGCCCATAATGGTTGGATAGGTAATTGAATAATATTTCCTTTGGCATTGGAGTGGTGAGATTTTATTGAGTATCAAGGGAGATATTCCAATTTCTCTATCGGGTGGTTTGAAAACCCTTAAAATCAGGGTTTTGGGTGAAAAATGTATATTTCTTCCATTCCCACGTTGTAAAATTGCTAAATCTCTATGGGATGGAAGATATAAGGCTGTACTATCATTTCCTCAATGTTTTGGAGAATGACAAGCTCATTGTTGGAAGTTATGCATGAATTTTGGCTTGACATATCTATGTGGCAAGCATAATTGACAAGCAAAAAAATGAGTTTTTTATTGATTTTGAAGAATCTATTTAAGAGGAACTTAGGAATGGTGAAAACAGGTGTGGAGAACTTATAAGAGTCTAAATTTGGGCTTTGGGGTGAAGGGGAGAGCCTAGATAGTCAAGACCTAGGTGTAGGTTGTGAATTAGGCCTTTTGGAGTAGTGGTAGAAAGGGCCATTGTGAGTGGTGTTTTGATAGTCAAGAGGAAGGGTTTTGGAACCTTGTAGGGGTCCATCTTAGGGTTTTGAATCCATAGGTTTTGTGTCTTAACAGTCTTCCTTTTTTTTTTTAATTCTGACTGTCCTACCGGGCAAGGGTTGCAAGCCTTAAGAGAGAGTGAGGTCTAAGTCACCATAGTGATGGGTATTTGTTGAAACCTAAATGCTAGAGGGTTGTTAAACATTTTTTTGACTTAATGAGACATAATCCAAATGTTTTCAAGCTTTGTGAGTGGTCTGAGTTGTGAACACTATGTGCGTGGGGTTGATCTCTTAAAGAATAGTGGAGTTTAGGACTCATGAGAGTATTTGAGAGAAGCATTCAGTGGAGTGACTTTGCCATTTGTGATTGTGAGTTTTCCTTCCCTGCCACTCTACATCATTTCTAAAGCTTATGCAGGCTATTTCCATGGTGTTTGTGGTGGTGGCAGGAGTATTTAAGGTTTGTAAGTACCTTATGCAATAAACCCTCTTTGTAGGGCTTGATTTGTGCATAGAATAAGCTTAGTCAATAAACATGATGTGAGTAATGTCTTGGAAGTTAGATGAAATGATTAAGGTGTAAATGGTTGATTGTAGTATCTTGGTCTTGAGGAACTAGTTGGTAAAAGTGAAAATTTGGTTAGTTGTTTAAGGAATTGAAAGATTCAGAGCTCTTTATCAGGTTTTTGCTTTGAATTCATATAAATTGATGACGACAAATGTGTGTTAGGATCTGATGGATATAGGTTGTAACATGAAAGATTGGTTTTTAGTTATTTTTCCTAGGTAAAGCAAATTGAGTGTAAGGGTTCCTTGGTGAATGACTCTAATTAGGTTTCATGTGCACGGATCAGTCATTTTTGCTGATAAATAAGATGTTTGAAGCTTGAGGATGATAAGAAGAAGTATTGAAATGAGTTGGCTTGTTGATGCCTTGTGGTTTGCAAATGAAACAATGTGATTTTTGATGAAAAGGGATAAATTTTAGTTGCTTATTCAATTTGATCTTCTCTTGATTCAATTGGGTTAGATGTTGGTGCAGGAGCACCTAGGTCATCAAATACTTTTCAATTTTGCAAAAAGGATGTGTTCAAATTTGTATTCAGTCAATCACAAAAGGTCATGGGAAAATGATGTAAAGCATGTTCAAGGTAATATGAGGTCTTATTTGAATGTATTTAAGGTTATGGGTAAGTTCTAGGTGGTCAAAGTGGGAAAATGCAAACAATGCAATAATGTAATATTCTTAAAAGTTGTTAAATTGACAAAAACAAGGAAATTAGACATATTCAAGGTTAAAAGGGGTAGTTTCAACCGATGGAAAGACAATTATGGAAAAGGAAATATCTTTAAAAGGCATGTAAAGGTGAGAAAAAGTAGAAGTTTGTGTTCTTGTAATTAGATTTTGAAATAAAAATTCCCTATCTCTAAGTTTGCAGCATTACTCTGGATTGTTTTGTTTTCTTGTGTTGGTAATCTAGGAACACCCAAAGTTAAATCATAGTGTGAATACATGTAAAGAGGAGTTAGTTTCCAATTTCAAGAGTTGAACTTGGTTAGTTTTAGGAAGCAAAAGAATAAGAGGCAATTTTTAGTGCCCGATAGAGTCCTTTTAGAAGCAAGTTTGAGAGTCCAATAGGGTTTTTGTTCACTACTCCACCAATGTAGGTAAATTAAATTGGTGGAGTAGGTTAATGTTAGGATTTTTTGCATGTTTTGATGATTTTAAGTGCAGGGAAAAGTAAGAATTCCATGGTGGAGTTACTGCTACACTAGAAAATAGAGGATTTTCCTACACAAAGTGATGCTATAGTCATGGGTGATGAATAAATAAAGTGTGAAGAGGCTTGGAAATGATGTAGAAGATCTTGGAAGACATAAAAAATAATGTTCCAAGTGGTGGCCATAGAAATAGAGGTTTGCAAGAGTATTTTTCACAAAACCCTCCTTGATTTGTGCTTTTACACCCTATAAACGAGGGTTTATTGGATCAAAACATTTTCATGGTTTTCAATCCCTATAAATGGTGAAATCTTGAGTTGTAAGACATGATTGAAGACTGTTTTGAGGTTTTGAGTGATTTGGAATGGTTTTGAAGGGGTCTCCTTTGTAAAACATGCCTAATCTACTAGCCTTTCTTCAAAGGACAATTTGAAATTTGATGATTTTCTTTATGTCAAACATCTAAGAACTTTGATATGTTGTGATGTGTTGGAAAATGTTTCTAAATGTGCATTGATTTTTTTAATAAGCTTTGAGATAGAAATGTAACTACCTGATTCAATGGTTGATAGACCTACTAGAGGAATATGATATTGTTTGATCAAAACAAAGATGTTTGTTTAAACAATGGAAAGGATGACATTGAGAGCTTGGTTACTATCAAACTAATGATATGATTGATGTTACTAAATTTGGTTAAGGTGTATAAGACAGGTTTGGTGACTTTGATGGTTGGATGGGTGAGTATTATGAAGCCTTTTGAGCAAATTGGTGATTCACCACAAGATGATAATCAAGATTCTGTTGTAGCATGATTTTGTAACCTGTAAATAGACTACTACAGTCAAAATATGGTGAGTACAGTGCTTGATAATGTACTAATAACAATGAGGTATGGTTTTGATTTGTTACCTTGGTGAATAAATGAAAGGATGAATTGTTCAAGTGTCAATAATCAGGTTTATGTTGTTTTTATGGTGGTTGAGAATGATATGAATCTAATTGATTAAGTCAAAGTTTTCTTTAATATGGTTTTTGCTTTGAATGAGTCAATTGGAATACTAATTAGTGGAATGATGAATGATGGCCTATGGAATGCCTAAGAGAATTTGAGTGGATTTTTGTTGAATGAAAAGTAGATTTCTGATGAAATTATATTTGATCTTCACTTGATTCTATTTGGGATTGAAATCCCTTGAAGAAATGATGTTGATGGTGTTTTTTGGATGCTCTACATCAGATGTACCCTGATGATTGAGTGTTTTGATATGATGCTCTACATCACTAAATGTCTTGTCTATGATATTGCATACTATTATGGTTTCATATATTTTTTCCAAGCATCCATAGTTTGTCGTGCTGGTGCACCTTTGCAAGCACATGCCTCCATGTGAAGTAATTGCATCGTGCTGCTTATGTTTACTTTCTAAACAACTATATTGGCATATAGTTGAAGTCTATCAATGGTGTGGAATAAATTAAATAATCAATCAATCAGGTGAATCTGTCATGCCATTCATGAAAATAATGCTATTAACATGCTAATAAATTTATAATTATTTACTAGTTACATATCCCACTAATAGGTGTACTGTAGAAATAAGTAGTTGGAGGACCAGTGTATGTAGTCTCAACACTGTGACCCTACAATTTTATTAAAATAACAAAACTAAATTAGTTAGTCATGCATTTGAGAATCAAAATTTATTAAATTAAATTCAATGAACATGCTGAATTTTACCCGACTATCAATGCCATATGCACGATGAAAAATTTCAGTCGTCCTCTCCATCCACCAGTAGCAACATATGGATCTTGTGCTTGGCAACATAGGATCTCACATTAGCAACATCCTGAGTGTCAGTGGGGTCATATGAACAAGTCGCCCCCGCAAGATTGACACGCATGGGTTCGAAGGCCACCACCCGAAGACTCCCCTGGATGGAATTGTACAATAGGGCTAGTATGATGGATGACACTCTGGTTCAAAGTGTTCATCACTTGCAATGTCTCTATGTCGGCACTCTCCTTCGCAACAACGTGCATAACAATGTGTTCACAAGGTGGCCTAGAGAGAGGCCGTCTCCCTTGCTGCGTAGGATTCGACTGTGCACCAAGCCTATCCTGAGCCAACCCCCCACCTCTACCCTAGAACTCCCTCATATCAAAGTAATTTTGGATTTGGTTCAATACAAATTCACTGTATAGTTTCCTAAGAAAATATTGGGGGACTTCACAATTGTTGCACGGTGAGTAATCAAAGACCAAGTACCACCTGTCATAAAAATGGTTCCTAATCTCTTGGTGGTGGCACCAATGAATAGTAAACCTCTTTGCATTTGGACTAATATTTTGATTTTTTCTAGGGTCAATGAATAAAGAGCACAAATCACCTTTAGTAATTTTTAAATCTTTTACTTGTTTATATGATAGTTTATCTGCATATTATGCCCTAGCTACCTGCCTCCTATCTTGCCATCCCATTATTTGTTGGGTTATTGAATCTACATTTTTTAACATCTCTTTCATTGAATTTTCTAGTGTCATTCTTTCTGTGGTTGAAGCATTTGGATCACTCAACCTACTTAGAAGATCCTCAATTTGTTTTTTGTTGTTTTCAATTTCACTCCTCAAATTTTGTTGAGTGCCAGGAGGGTGTTGAGTGATTGGTGGGGGAGGTTGATTTTGTTGAGGAGGATTGGCCTGTTCTTGTTGAGGATTTTTAGGATTTGAAGGATTATTTGCATCTCCCACAAATTAAAAAAAAAATCAAATCTAACCTAAAACAAACAAAATCAATTTGAAACTAAGAAATTCAAAACAAATAGCAAACAATACTTACCTCCTGCACCTCTTCGTCATCATGGAACCATATTTGCAAATGAAAAGCAACTATTGTTGATGAATTTTGTAGAATTCCTCCTCCTAGAACACGAGCATGAAAATGAGGGTTTTTGGCGTGGGCAGAGCAGAAAAACAGACAAGAGAAAATGAATAGCTTTCACTTCTTTTTTGCTTTTAAAATTATATAACGCGAGCGTGTTATAACGTGCTTGCGTTATGTCATTTTCAATCTTTTTTTGAAGTTGGCCACAAAAGTGTAACCCAACTTCATGCACCTGCCCATCTTTTTATAATAAAATTCCCATCTCCTAATTTTTGAAAAAAAAACCATAATCATGCTTAAAATTTGACATTTTTAAATTTTGAAAACAACAATTTAATCTAATAAAATTGCATGAATTCAATCTAAAATCTAAGACATATGAAATCACTCAAGTGGGCATGTCAAGGCACAATTTAAAATAATCTCAAACAACTATGAAAATAAGGAAATTACCTTCCTCCTTGGAGCTCAAACAATGTCAAATATATCCAACTCAATCCCATTTGGGGAAGCAATTCACAAGTGATTCACTCACACCAACAATGTCCTTTTTCCCATCCAAATTCCAACCTTACAATCAAGCTATCTCATGAAATTTTCTTTTGAGATAGAGAGAGAGAGAAAGAGAGACACACACACACACAATGTTTTCCAAAATTGAGAAAATGAATATAAGAAAATCCCTTTTTTCTTGCATCTCCCTTTTCTTTTTCAATTCATTCCTTATTTTCTTATTTTTCTTTTTCACAATTTATAATTACATGAATAATAAATTTGTAAGTTGTTTTCCCTTTCTGAAGGTGATTTTCTAATTCAAATCAATTCCCTTCCTAGAAACTTAAATAATTCTAATTAACTTTCCCAAATAAAAAATATGTCTTGATCAAAATTAAACTAATTGCAATAATTAAATACTTCTAATTCATTTACTTAGCACAATTCCCTATATTTTCTTTCTCAAAATTTCCAATTCCCAATGTATAAAACATCATCAACACAAAGATTTAACCTTTAAAATAAAATTGGATGCAAACGGAGAAATAAATAACCATAACCACAATAAATAAGTTATGTTTTCTCACAACACGTGGAGTCCAGAATAGCCACCAATTTGGATCTAAAACCATAGTGGAAATCAGGTTTCATCTCACACTCAAACCAAGAGCAATAGTGGTTATCGTAAACATTATCCCAAAGTGGCATCTTTGATATAACCACCATTGGAGAAATAACCTCTAGCACAAAAAATTGTATACCTTTACAATTTCACATTATGTTTGGACCCCTAATTTATTGGACTTAATTAAGCTTCTAATTTTCCAAATTATGCATTCCAAAGCCTAGTTTTTACCATCTTTTGAAAGGGAGCAAATATTAAACAAATGCATTAAATTTCCCTAGATCAAGTGTGTTGTGGAAGTTTGGGCCCCCCTTCTTAGCCAGGACCCAAATTCAAATATGTTATTGGCAGTATTTTAATATCCAAAATTAAAATATGAAGTGTCATCTTTTCAAATCTAATTTTCAATAAATTAGATAAACACCTATAAATACCTAGTTATTTTATAATTTGAAATCTAAGAAACATGATCTAGCATTAAAACACACAATAGAGAAAATAGTATTGTCAAGAGCATTCAAGAACAAGTCAAGAGCAGCATATCAAGGCATTATTACAACAATTCAAGATCCAACACCATGTCAAATTTATATGTGTTCATGTTCATGTTATGTGAAGGCTAACATTGTTGTATGTCTCCAAGCATTCAAGTAAATCAAGAAAGAGAGATCCAAAATCCTTGAAGAGATGTGTATGCCTTCAATCCTTCAAGGAAGCCATTGAAGGGTGGTGAATTGTAGCATTGTGTTCATTCATCATTTCCTTCCTTCCCATTTAGGTTTTTATCATTGGCATTGCCATTATGGAAGTGGGAACACTTACACGGGGCTTGACTGAGGCAAGCCCCTATATGGCACAACATTTCCCCTCTTTGTTCAAATGTGCAAGTTGTGAGTCTGAAGTGGATTGAAGAGAGCTTGAAGATACATTTTGCATTGTTGCATTTATTGTCATCAACCTTGTCAAGGCATTGAAACTCACCTACAAAATTTATTTACGACACTCTGACTATGGGACAAGCAAAAAATAGAAGCTCAGATCTAACACCAGAAGTTGAGCAAGACACCCTTACAAGGACTTAACATCCATTGGGCGACCTCATCCTTGTAGGCACATCAAAACCAATTATTTTGGGCAAGTACACATCAGTCTGTACCTTTTGGATATGTTAAAACTTGATTGTTTTTGTTTATCAATTTTTAGATAATTGCAAATTTATTACATTAGATCATATATTCTAGTTAGGATAAGAAATCAAGATCATTTCCAATTCATTCCTATCCTCAAAAGGATGTAGATCTAGGTCTGATTGGATCACCTTGAAGACTTGAAAGTCAATTAATACACATTGTTGGTCTAGATCCCAATGAAACTATAGAAATGTTGGAACAATTGACCCTAGGCTAGGTTTTGGATACTCAACTTAGGGTCACCAATTTTTTATGTTTCATAACCTTGTACCTATACATGCACACTTAATTAACATGTCAAGCATACCTACTCTACACACACACACACACACACACATATAGATATAGATATATAGTCTCGAAGCGAATGAAAATCATCTAGTAGGGTTCAATGTCACATATATCATATAATTATTAAATTACTCTAATCAATTAAATATAAAATATTGAGATCTTTAAAACCACAACATCCATGATTCTATCACAAGAGGCACAACTCATCTCAAGATACATGTAATAAAATACATCAAGTCCTTGCAAGGGATTTCTCACTCTTTTATACATGCATCTCACTACACAAGCAATGATTCTAACCATGTCTAATAATGAAAGCAATAAAGTTAAAAAATCAATAAGCACTCAAAGAAACATGCACAAGCATGAACTATGTGTCCCCTAATACATAATCAAAGACACAATTCCAAAGCAACCAACTCAAGGCAACAAATATGTAGCATTATAGTATCATTGAAAATTACTAATTGGTTATTGATTCACAATTTACTTTGCACTATACTACCCATCACAATTGGACCAAAAGAAGTACCGCCATGTTGACACTATTTCTAATAGACCTGTATCTATTTTATTTAGTAGGCCATGATTGGAGCATTTACAATCAATTTTGTCTATGGCCTATCAATGTGTAAGGTTCATTCATGAGGGTTGATTTATCAAGGTTAATAGAGATGCATACAACCCCCTATGGATTTAAGCCACTTTGGACACATATACATGCTCCCAAGGAACTTCCATACCATAGTGAAAAAGATCTTCATCACACATACCAAATCAAATTCTATGAGCAACAAATAGAGATGGACCACCCAAGGTATTCCACAAAAACCTAAAGAACCTAAAATTGAACATCATGTGCCAAAACTAAAAAAGGATAATACAAAGGAAGAACAAAAGAAAGAAAGATCTAAACAAAAAAGGTTCCACAAAAACTAGAATTTCATATTCGAAGTACTACTAGGAAGCCAAGCAAGAATTTGTGGTGCATCAATTGTGTATCATACTACCCCAACCACAAGTCAAGAAACAAGAAATATGGATTAAAAGCATCATGATCTTTGGAGGAAAAGGTTGAACCTCCTAAGTTTGTTCAATTATACACGAGCACCATGATAGTATATCTATAGCTTAGATTCCCTTTTTATGTTTTATTTTCTTATTGTTTTCACATTTGGACATTTTTAATTGTTATTTTCATATTCATTTCACCATCTTTGTTTTCATGTTTACCTTTCCCCACTTGGTGGAAATTTTCTTCTTTACATTTTCTTGGCTCTTATGTTTCTTTACATTTACTTTTTTTTCATTGTCTTCCTAATTCACTTAGTGCATTCTTATTCTCCTTTGCCTTCATGTTTACCCATTCATATTATGGTTATCCATACCTTACCACTTTGTTTTCTTTGGTTGCTTTTGTACCATTAATTTCTTACTTGCCATAAATTTGATTTTTAATGTGATGTTTTGCTTTTGATCCTATGCTTGTTAGCATATTTAACTCTATAGCATTTACCAAACTATAATTCTTATAATTTACTCTTTTACCCATTGTGATCTTATAGTGTCATACCATGCTTTTAGAGCTTGCATATTGATCCTACATTCACACCCTCAATAATTTATTGTGCTTATATTTCCTTATCATACTTTTATAGTTATCACACTAGAGTGGGGGACATGATGCCTTCCCTCTTTATATCTAATACTTCCATTACCACATCTTTGCATCAAGGAACTATGCCTTCCCCATATATCGTAGTTTTCCTTGCTACATCTTTAGATTGAGAGCATCACACCTTTCCCCATATCATATGCTCCTACGTGGCTATATCATGATCATAGAGCCACCCTTTTGACATAGAGGGTGTCATGTTTTCCACATGCATATTATACCTACAGTGCCTTATATTTCTTTAGAGCCACACCATTTGAGTGGTAGTATCTTTCCCTCCCCACTCTTTTCCTATGACATCACTGCTTTTATCTCTTTTTATACTATAGGCATCACATGTGCCCTACCATCACATTCAGACCATGCATTCATAGATAAATATTACCACTAGTGACCAATTGCCTTACCTTGACCACATCAGGGGTATATGCCTTTCCTAGTGCCTTATGTACCTATGCAAGTGTTTTCAACCATTAAGAACCACATAATCATTTTGCATATTGTCTATGCTCAAGGCAACCTTACACCTTGAGATCCATCCCTAATACATGATTTCCACATAGATTATCATTTTATGTGTTCTACATGCTTATAACATGATGTCGCATTTGCAATGCATGATTTATATGCTTACATCTTATCTTTAGACTACACTTTCAAGTATTATTTTTCCCTATTCTCCAATTTCTCGTGTCATATGGATACAACCAATTGTAGTTAATGCCTTTATTTTCACTAACATCCATATGACTAAGTTTTCAAGGGCTTTAGAAAGATTCATTACTTTGTTCAAATGGATCATTACCACTTAGTGTGGCATTATGTAATATGCAACACAACATCAAGTTGTATCATTTTCCAAACATGTAGAATTTATTTACCTAACTCATTTTTTCTTTTTCCTATTTCCTTGATAGACAAGCAAGCTTGTATTTTGTGCATA
>VDFB02146988.1:0-12316 GCA_007258455.2 Sequoia sempervirens
AGCCTTTCTCCATGGTATCTAGGTACACATAATAGTGGTCTTCTCTTATACGGTTGGACATGATTTAAAAAACTTAGCTAGGAATTATTCATTTAACCTAAGAATTTCTCATAATGCCATCATTGGAAAAGTATGATCAAATTCTTCTATTATGAAGAATTGGTCTATGTGGCTCTAGTAATCACTATAAATGTTTGTAAGGATAAAATGACTAATTGCATCAAGTAGGAGAGAATCAACTTTGGGTTCTTCAAAGATTATATTCCTCTATTCATAATTTTTAAGGGTTGTGTGTGGAGGAGGTTATCACTACCAAGAAGGGAGGAGACCTTTCCTTGTATTCTTTTATAATTTTCATTATTCTTATTTATTTTACACCTACATTTACAAATACACATACATATGCATTTATTGTTTTCATTTATTTCTCGTGTAGTTTAATAGTTTGATCGATTCATATTATATGTGTTGAAGACTTTAGAATATCAATTACATTAAATTATGGATATGTTGTATCTATAACACTACAAAACCATATGCTCTTTGCATTTACACTTGCATTTAGAAATACACATTTATATACATAGATATAGATTTATTTAATGATATGTTGCATTTATTTTTCTAGGAGAGCATCCAGTAATTGCATTTACATTTACATTTAAAAATACATATACATATATACATACATACATACGTACATACATACATACATACATACATACATACATACATATATATATATGTAAGTGTTTGTGTGTGTGTGTGTATGTATATCATTTATATTAAATGTTCAGAAACAACCCATTAGGTCTACACATGGATAAAAAATCATAAAATTAGATCTCCCATACATGTTTTGTTGAAACCTAGGCTTGAACCTCTCATTTCACATGCTTTTCTTCACAAAACTATTGAGGACAATAGCTATATACCTTCTTTATTTCTCATCCTATGGCCTATTCATGCATCCTACAATTACAACAATATCGATGGGGCCTCTTACACAAACTATAATAATCACAAAAAGTGTAAGAGCCCCTTTATATCATGTTTGGACTACAAAACCCTAAAAAATAGGGTAACTCAGATTATGATTTGTTGGTGAGCTGTATGGACAAAATAATTAGCACCACCTCATTCTTGGAGTGTTTTGAAAGAGAAGCGAATTAGGTGGTAGTTAAGTACAAACCTTATAGTGCCAAGGTGAATGAGGTGATCAATTTTGATTGGCCAACTGATGAAGAGTACCAGAAATGGGTAAATGTATATTTAACTGAGGAAGAGTTAAAAGGAGTAGGCTACTAACAGTTGACAAATCAGCTGTTGTAGTTACAATAGATTCTAGTTTTGTTTTTTGGTGATAGTTTAGGCATAAAATTCTTGAAGATTTTTGTTGTTGCATCAACCATTATTAGTGGGCAAGATGAACAAGAATATTGTCTGGGGAGATTGTTGTTGTAACAAATTTTTGGAATATCACAAGGTGGTCCAATTGGCTGGTGACACGTGTGCTTTCTGGCCCGATGCTTGTTTTCTCCTCCTTTTTCTATAAGAAGGATTTCAAGGCTAGAAGTACGGGTTAGCAAGTTAGATATTTTTGGTTGAGTCTAGATGAAGTTACAGAGCAAATTGTAAAGTCTGATGGTTTTAGGGAAAATACAATTTAGGTTTTGAGTCATTTTGTAGTAGGTTTTGAATTCATGAGGATTTGATGTTTTATGACAGTACTGGCATTTAAATTGATATGATTAATTCAAACTCATGTCTCTCCATTGTATAAGCATATCGAATTTTTGAATAAAATGATCAAGGGTTGTTTTGTTCATCTCACTATTGTGGTGTGTATGATTCTTGTTATAGGTTTAATTCAAGGAATTACTTAAAATACTTGAATGGAATTGTAGGTGGATATGTTATGTATAAGCTATTTTATTTTTTCTATCTTATCTTATACCATTTTATGAGAATGGGGGTGCCAATGTACGATAAGATCTTTGGAAACTAGGCATGAAAATTGAAGGTTAAAGAGAATGGGGGTGCCAAACTTACAATACTCATTGCCCCTTGGTTGTCGATTTTCTGTGAGTGCCCTCAACCTCATCCTCGACGCTGGTATTGACCTTGTTTTAACTCCAAAATCTTCCTCAACACTAGTATTGACCTTGTTTTCACTCCTCCAAACTCTTCCTTGGCGCTGGCATTGACTTTTTTTTCACTACTCCAAACTCTTCCTCAGCACTAGCATTGACCTTTCACTTCTCCAATTTGACAAGCTACAACCTGGTTTCGTTAACTTTTACAGTATGTTAATTAAGTTCAAAATTTTGGTGCCATTTAGCTAGATTTTAATATTCTTCAATATAGTTAAGCATATATTAGCTATATTTTACATAATAAATAATATAATTATTCAACTTATTATAATTAGATATTATATTCTTTAACAAAATTATTAAATAAGTATAAAATTATTATAATTAATAATTAATAATAAGTATATTTTTATATAATACAAAATATAATTAATATAATATATATTTAATATAATAGTAATATATATTAATATGAGAGAGAGAAACTAAATTTTGATTGGTTGTTTCATGTCAACAATCCAAGGATGGTATGTGTCCTTGGGGAGTTATGCTCAAGGTAGCATGCCATTTGATTAAAGATATGATAATTCTCCTTGAAGACCTCTTCAATGTACCCATTGCACACTTAAGGAGACAGATAAATATAGGGAAGAAAATATACAGAGAGAGGGAGATAATGAAAAACATACAAATAGAACGGGAGACAAAGAGATAGAGAGGGGTAGAGAGATAAAGAGATAAGGATGAATAGATAGAGATATAGGGAGGGTGATTGATATATCTCTCCTTGTCACTCTCTATATCTCTATACTCCCACTATCTATGTCACTCCCGCCTCTTCCCCCCTCTATCTATTGAGCTATCTCTCCCTCTCCCCCCTTTCTCTCTCATTCACTACATATCTCCCTCCATCTCTCCTACTCTATATCTCTATCTCTATTTCTCTTTTTATCTCCCTCTTACTCCTCTCTATATACCCAAGAGTAATTAGGAGGTGGAGGGTGGAACAGAAAGAGGAGAGGGGGAGAGAAGAGGGGGAAAAGGAGAGAGATATATATAAGAGAATGGATTAGGAGGGAAGGGAGAGAGAGGAGGAAAAAGAGGGAAGAAGAGAGAGAGAGAGAGAGAGAGGGAGTGGGGAGAGAGAGAGATAAAGGAAAGGGGAGGGTTAAAGGGTAGAGGGTTTTAAGGGTTTAGGGTTTAGGGTATAGGGAGAGAGAGATAGAGTGGTGTTTGTGTGTGTGTGTGTGTGTGTGTGTGTGTGTGAGAGAGAATAAATACTTTGGTAACCATAAATATTTGTTATCTCTACCTTTTATATTCAACACATATGGACTATTAGTTGAACACAAAAAATCTATTTGTTGTTATAAAAACAACACATAATGATTTAAAATACAACTTATATTGAACAAAAATGGACCAATAGTTGAACACTAAATTTTTTTGAAAATCCTTCACATTTAATGGGAAAATACATGTTATTTATTGTGCTCATCTTTTATATTTGTGATAGGACAAACTATTAATATAAAATTATCTAATGCTTGTACATTGCTACCCCAATTGTTGTACAGATAAGAACAATATTTTTTTCACTATGATAACAACACTTGTTTCAATGAGTGTATTATTTTATTAAATGAGTATTTTATTTTTTAAATGATATACTTATAGTGGAGAGTTGTGATATTTTATTTGAAACAAAAAAAATATTTATTTCACTTCTTCATGAATGTATTTACGTTTTTTCATATAACATTTAGAGGTTCCCATGTGTTCAAGTATGGGTCCATTTTTTTATCAACATTTGGTTTTTTCTTTATTTACAGTTGGACTGTTTATTTACAATATATAGTATAAATATGTGGTAAGACTGGGTATTATCACTAGCATACCTATATTTTAAAAATATATGTAAAGTACTCCAAGAGATATCTTTATTCTGAAGATGCTTTATTTTAATCAATTGAACCTTAACCCAAATTGAAGCTTAACCCCAACCATAAAGCTATTTGAACCCTAATTGTAACCCTATTTGAAGCTGGTTTGGATTACAGGCTCATAGACAAGGAAAAACTCCCTAGAAGAGTGTCTTTCAAGTTTGAAAAAGTGTAGATGGAAAACCCAAATTTTGAAATGGTTGTCACTGACTCTTGGCTCACCCAAATAGTTGATCATTGCACTAAGATGTGCATATTAAATCAAAAGTTAAAATTCATAAAACTCAGACTAAAAGAGTGGAATATCCAAGTCTTTAGAAACCTTTTCAAAGAAAGGATCTCCTTGAAAGTAGAATGGCTAAGATCCAAAAAGACCTCTCAAATGATTTTTCTTACATCCTAATAAAAGAAGAGATGAATCTCATAATTCAATTGGATGGTGTCTATAGTTTTAAATAAATCTATTGGAGACAAAAATCAAGGTTTAAATGACTTAAATAAGGTGTAAAACCAATTTTTTTCATTTAACATGCACAATTAGAAGGAAAAGAAACATAATATGAAGATTGAAGATGGAAAGAGGGAAAGAGGGAGGGAGTGGGAGAGAGGTATGGGTAGAGGGTTAAACATAGAGGGTAGAGGGTTTAAGGGTTTAGAGTTTAAGGGTATGGAGGGGAGAGAGATAGAGGGAGTGAGTGAGTGAGAGAAAGACCTAAGAGAGGGAGAAGGGGTAGGAGGGCAAGAGACTTGAGATAGAGTGAATGAGTGAGTGAGACCTGTGAGGAGAGAGTGGTGCTGGGAGGGAGAGACTTGAGAGAGAGAGAGATAAAGGAAGGGAGGGTTAAGGTTAGAGGGTAGTGGGTTTAAGGGTTTAGGGTTTAGGGTTAAGGGGGCAGAGATAGAGGGAGTGAGTGAGGAGAGAGAGAGACCTAAGAGAGGGAGAGGGAGTAGGATATTAGAGAATACTTGAGAGAGAGGGAGGGAGTGGGAGGCAGGATAGAGGGAGGGAGAGTTGAAGTGGAGATGGTAGATGGTTTAAGGGTTTTAAGGTTAAGAGGCCGGAGGGGATAGAGATAGAGGAGTAGTGAGTGAGAGAGAGAGACCTAAGAGAGGGAGAGGGTAGGATATTGAAGATGCTGAGAGAGAGAGAGAGGGAGGGTGGGAGAGATATAGAGGAGGGAGGGTTAAAAAGGGTAGAATTAGATGGTTTAAAGTTTAAGGTTAAGGGTGGAGGGATAGAGATAGAGGGAGTGATGGAGTAGAGAAAAGACCTAAGAGAGGGAGGAGAGAGAGTAGGAGGGAGAGACTTGAGGGAGAGGGCAGGGGGAGGGAGAGGGAGTAGGAGGGAGAGACTTGAGAGAGGAGTAGAGAGGGTTTAAGGGTTAAGGGTTAATGGTTTAGGGTTTAGGTTCATGGGTAGTGATGGAACTTCAAAGTTTTGTTCTTTGTGTTCTATTTATCACACTTGTGTCTCACAGTCATCTATGGTGTTTGGGAAAAGCCTAAGGTTGGTGTTTTACCTTCATCTTCATGTAAAACCCTAGTGTTCACCTTACACCTTGGATGGGATCTATTTGGCTGTTACTTTTTGGGAAGGCTTTAAAATGACTTAAGCCCCATCGCTTTGTCTAGGTTGGGCCCCCTTTTGTTTTATTGTTTTATTTCCTTCGCCTGACTTTATTTTTCCTAAGTCTTTTGTTGGTCTCATTTTCCCTCGTTAAAATAACTTATGTCATTTTTTGTCATCGACTTAGTGATGTCCCCTTATTCCTTTAGGGGAGAGGGCCCAGTAGTCGTGCAGGCTAACTTTCTTAGCCTATAGCATTTGAATGGAATATCGTACAACATTCATTTTTTTTTTAAATGTAGACTGGTCTCTTATTTATCTATAACTAAGGTTTGGAGTCACAACTCATTATGCAACTCGCCACATCGATAGATCTTTTGAGAAGTGTCTAAAATTTGACTTTTTAAAGGTTCAACCAAAACTTAATCATGGAACCCCCAATAGTTGAACCAAAAAAATATCATTTGTTGCTTGTAGAATATGATATTTTTATTTAAATTAAAATTAATATACAACCTAAGTGGACCAAATGCTTATTGATAACCATAAATCTTTGATATCTCTACCTTTTATATTCAACACATATGGACTAATAGTTGAACACAAAAAATCTATTTGTTGTTATAAAAACAACACATAATGATTTAAAATACAACTTATATTGAACAAAATGGACCAATAGTTGAACACTATAACTTTTTGAAAATCCTTCACATTTAATGGGAAAATACATATTATTTATTGTTCTCACCTTTTATATTTGTGATAGGACAAATTATTAATATAAAATTATCCAATGCTTGTACTAATGGAACTTCAAATTTTGTTCCTAATGTTTCACTCATGCCCTACCTTATGTCACTTACATCTTTCATGGTATTTGGAAAATTTCTTAGAGTGGGGTTTTGGCTTTGTCTTCATCTTAAACCCTTGTGTTTACCTAATTCCTTGGTTGGGATCTATTTCGCCGTTACCTTTTTTGAAGGGTTTTAAAACATCTTATGCCCCATCATTCCATCTAGGCCTAGTCCCTTTGGTCTTAATATTTTATTTCCTCCACGGGTTTTATTTTCCTAAGTCCTAGTTGGCCCTGTGCTGAACGGTTTTTAAAAAACTTATGTCATTGTTTTCCATCCGCCTAGTAATGGCCACGCTTTCCTTTAATAAATGTTTTATTTTTAGAGGATGAAATTCACGCTGTCGTCGATCAAAATTCCTTCAAGATCAGCGGTTGCCCGCCATCCCGTGATTGGGAATTGTAGGATGGCGATATCATGAGCGGGCGACACGTGTCCCATCTGTGGATCAAATTTGCGCGACTGTTCATCAACTGTCCTTTGATATGAGTCGTTCCTCGCCATCCCGCGATGGTGCTTTGATTGATTGTGAAATCATGGGGAGAGTGCCATGTGGGTACAAGGTGGGGCCTGAGGAAATTTTTGTGCAATATATTTTAAATGTTTCATTGCTTCCAAAGCAAAACATTTAAAATAAAATATTTGACAAGGCCAGAGGGGGAATTCATTAAAATGAGCAAAAAGTGAAGAAAATAGAGCTAGTGATTTTAATGGTATATTAAAAAAATCATATTTTTGATAGTTGAATACACATTCAAAATATTTCTAATATATTTCTAATTTAAAATATATTGTTTAATTTTTAAATATATATATTTTTTCAAAATATATTTTTATTTAAAAATATAATTATATACAAAATTACATAATCAATAATAGATAATGGATTTTGGTGAATATAATACAGACATGTTGAAAAGCTGTTTGTTAGTACATCATTTGGAGTAGTTTTGTTAACAGGTGTGAGGTATTGTGTTTGACCAAGAATTTGATATATTTATGAGCAGTTTTCATTTGCCTTGTATAGTGTGTGAGAGTTGGGTGAAATATGACACAAGGTTGTGTGATTTTGTCTTGTAAATATAATTATCTATCTTTAATCAATATTATAATTTAAAAATAATAATGAATATTGAACATCTTAGATTTTAGTATATAGCAAATATTAAAATTTAATGTATAAGTTTATAAAATATAATATATATATTTTTAAATAAAGATTTAAAGATTATTATATATGTATATTTAAAGATCCATGAATTTTCTTTTTAACTATGGAGTGTATGATTAATTTTATAATTTATCTTATCTTTTTAACAATTTTTTTGGTATCCTACATAATTTGTTTTCTATAAGTATCATGTTGTATACTCTTTGGAAAGGTAGTGTTTTCATGGGGCTTAATAAGTTTTAATTATTTTTAGTCATTTTAAAGATTTTTTATTTTTTATAAAGATAGGTATATTTAGACTTTTATTGAAGCTTATGTACAATTATGCATATTCTTTTATTTATTATATTTTTGCAATATCATGTTATTCTTGATTAATCACATTATTTGTTTGTCATTTTTATTTGTTTTGTTGAAAAATATTTTATCTTTACTTTACATCTATGATAATTTTAAAATTATCAAATTTAAAAATTATAAATAAAAACTTATTTTTATTAATCTCTTGAAGTGCCTAGGTTTTAATATTTTGTAGATTAATAACTATCTAAATAGCTATTTCTTTCCTTTATTTCTATAAATGTGTCTCATGTCTCTATTGAAATTTATGAGATATTGTATGTAATTCTTAGCACAACACTCTTATAGATTAGGATTTATTTTCACATTTATCTATTTTCTTATTGTTCCTATTAGTGGCTAATTAAATCTTAATTGAAAACCTTAACCCTGATTTAGCCCAAACCCTAACCTTAACCCTAACCCTAATTGAACCCTAACCCTAATTAAACTCTAGCCCTGATTAAAATCTAACCCTAATTAAAATCTAGCCCTAATTGAACCTCAACTCTAACCTAAACCCTATTTATTCCTAACCCTAGTATCTCAAAAATACAGGATCGAGACCTTGCTAACTCTGGTAAACCTTATTGGATAGTGATAAAAGCTACCTTATCTTTCATTAAGGTAGAAATTTTTTGTTATACAACATGCCCCTTGAAAATTGGAGATAGGAACTGGAAAAAGAAGGTAAAAACTAATGAAAATGGTCAGTGGTATTGTGGAAGATGTGATAAAACTTTCCTTGAATGTGATTATAAATATTTACTTCAATGCAAAGTGCAAGACCATACTTCATTCACTAGGATTACAACTTTTGAAGAAGTGGCAGAAGAAATTATTAGTGTAACAACAAAAGAATTGAACATTTTGAAGCATGAAAAACAAGATGATGTTTAGTTTTCACACATTATACAAAAGGTCCTTTTCAACATATACATATTTAAACTTCAAGTGAAAAAAGAGACTTATAATGATGAACAAATGATTAAATGCATAGTCATAAAAATAACAAAGTTTGATTATTCATCTGAGAGCAAAGCTTTATTAGACTCAATTGCAAAGCTATAGGTTTCATAACATTCAAATGCTTGAATGTATATAATGTTAACAATGTATTAAAACATTTGAAAAAAAGAAATAATGGATATATCTAAGTTAGTTAATGCCATTTTGTCATGAAATACTTCTTTGATGTTGTCAATACTAAATCTAATGATTGATGAACATTTATGCTTTTAAATTTATTGTTCTTGGTTGATTGTTGTTATAGACAAGTTGGTATGATTTCAAATTTGAATGTATACCCTTATATATGGGAATTGAGATAAACAATGACACAAACAATAATGAAATCAAATTGATTGCTTTCCAAATTCATATTCATGAAAATGTAAGCATTTTTTCAAGTCAATAGGCATCTTGATAAAGATAACTCCCGGCGTGTTTTACATATATTATTAATTAATATTGGTATTCTACTTAATTAAATTATTAACTATATTTTATTTGTATTATATATTGAATTGTTAAAAGATGTAAAAATATTAATACTAAATATAGAGGAAAATGGTTAAAAAATTACATATTTTTCAAAAAAAAAAAATATAGTGTATAATTTAGAACACAAATTATATAATTCTTATAATATTTATATTATTATTCATTGAATATTTTATGAAATTTAAACTAAAAAATTAGCCTCCCCCTCTCACTCTCCCTCTCTCCCCCTCTCTACATATATCTCCCTCTTCCCCATCTTCTATCTCTCCCTCCCTCTCTCTATCTCTCCCCATCTCTCCTTGATCTCTTGCTCCTCCTATACCCTATCTATCTTCATATCTCAACCTATTTTTTTTCCTTTATCTTCCATATATCTCTATATCTATTTCTTTCTCATTTATCCTCTTCCTCTCTCTTTCTCTCTTTATCTCCCTATTTCTATCTCCTCTCCATCTATATTTGTCTTTCTCTACTTATCTCTCTCTCTCTCCCCTCTCTCTATATCTCCTTATATCTCTATCTTTCCCCATATCTCTCTCTCTCTCTATATATATATATCCCCCCTCTATCTCCCTATCTCTCTATATATTTATTTCTCCCTCTATCTCTCTCTATATCTCTATCTATTTTTATCCCTTTTCCTCTCTCATTCTATATTCATCTCTACCTCTATCTATAGGGAGAGATACAAAGGTGAAGCATTGGACCTTACCAAAGATCCACCAATCTCAACACTATTCCCAACTATTTTGAGCATTTAAGTACATATTGTATGCTACATTAGGAGGCATATGTCAAAGCTCATACTTATTGATGCAAAATAGGTCCAAAGTCACAAATTTGACATAGAATTAGTTATAGTTTTGTACAAAATTTCAAGTACCACATAGAGCAAAGATATTCCAGTTTTTTATATCATGTCATCAAATTTGGCACTTCATCAAGATTTGTATCTTCATCAACATTAACAAAAGCAAAGGTATGTACTTGAATCCCTTGCATTTAAATTTTTCTATATATATAAATATTTTAATATTTTCCCTCAAATCCATAATATATATATTAGTGTGTATTTATTTATTGCAATAAAGAATTAACCTAAGTAACACATTAATAATTCTAAGGATTTGTGCTTGGAAAAAATGCATAACAAATTTTTTTGTTGGATGTCGTGTTGTATAGTTTAGAAAAGCTCAAAATATGAATAGGATTTTAAGGCCATATATTATGGTAGCTTACAATGCAAAAGAAGGAAGGAAATCTATTATCAATTTTAATCTAAAATTTAATACCATATGAAAAACCACATGTAGTATTATCTAAAATTAATTCTTGACATATTAATTTTATAAAATACACTTACCATTCAATAAACTTCTCCCAAGAAAGAAACCCTAAGTGAACATTAATTGAACCCTAATTGTAGATTCATAACTCTAATCATAACCCTGAGAGAACACTAATCCTAATCAAGCCCTAACCCTAGCCTTAAAGTTATCATGTAATCTAATTATCTCTCTTATCTAAATTTGGGTTGAATTATTTTTCCTTTATTTTTAATTACATATTTTTTTTGTTTATTAGATCTTATTTTATGAATATATGCAAATATAATTTTACTTCTACATTCATTCTATGCCTTTTTTTCATGATATTTTGGCATTCATTTTTTAGGAATATTAGATCAATCTCACACATATAAATATGAAACCTCAAAATTTTAAAATAATATTCAAGTTTTCCCACTTCAATTTATCATTTATGTTATTTGAATTAAAGTATTTTAAATCATGCTTAATTCATCTAAAAAAGAAAAAAAAATGATATATAATTTTTTATTAAATACATTTTAACTTATTTTCTTGGATTGTATAAATATCTTTCTTTATTTACATTTGGACTGTTTATTTACAATATATAGTATAAATATGTGGTAAGACTGGGTATTATCATCATGATTGAGTGCACCCTCTCCCCTAATAATTTTTTTTATTTCGCACCCCGCACGACTACTGGGCTCTCTTATATTGGGAGTAAGGTATGTACACCTCGTATTGTGGAGCACGAATTAGGTGCCTCCCTAATATTGGGAGTACAAGGAATCCCATATACTATAAGCCATCTGTAGACCCAAAAACAAATTGCCTAGTATCGTGGACTATAAAAGGACCTTTCCTTTTCCTTTTTTCTCCCTTAATAAATGTTTTTATTTTGTAGAGGGACAAGTTCACATGGCTGTAGATCAATCGTCATGTGATCTCACCCATTCCCTGCCATCCCGCGATGACCCCACCAGTTGATCGCAATATCATGGGCGAGCACCATGTGTCTCATTTGGTGAAGTCGAAGGAATGATAAATACTTTGATGGGTCTTTAATACATTATGTTGTGGGTTACTAAAGTAGTTATAAGATGCATGTGTTTTAAATCAACGAAGATGTTATAATCCCGATAGAAAGGTGCTTGATGGTTAATAACAAGGCTAGCGAATGTGTTGAATGAACAAGATTGCTGATGGTTGAGATCCATGGTTGCCCGCCATCGCTTGATCAAAAGTTGCGAGTTCTTTATTGATTGCGATATCATGGGTAGGCACCACGTGTCTCATTTGGTGAAGTTGAAAGAATGATAAATACTTTCATGCGTCTTTAATACATTATGCCACATATCATAATTATTAATGTCTTAATATTAGTTTATAAATTGAACATTAATTATAAATATTTTAAAATCAATTGAGTATTTCAATCTAAAATTTTAATATTTGACATTACAAATAAAATTAAACTAAATTCTAATTTTTAAAATCCATAAAATATTTATTATCTATTTAGTTTTA